>JAODFY010235250.1:0-10186 GCA_027580055.1 Paracaudina chilensis | reverse complement strand
ATAAAAATATACACAAGACACTGCAATCAGCATCCAAATAAAGGAGACACAAACCCAACAGGTAACCTTAGCTTATAGGCCTATATGAAAAAGGATAAAAAGATACAAACTCAACAGGTGATTAATCAAATTTTCAAATTAATCAAAATTTAATTGATCAAATTTTAATTAAGCAAATTAAAAAATATACTTCTACAGCCTTAATGGGCATTCATAGTTTTCCAACCTACAATACCTTTATTCCTCCACCTCAGGCACCAGTCATTAGGGTGGCAGGGGTTTGAATCCTTTAGTTGAAAATTTAGTCGATTGGGAGAGTAAGACAGAAACATAGGTGTTATTGAATTGAGCGATATAATTGTAGCTGGTGTAGTTAACAGTAGCGATGATAATAGAGTGGAGGGGCAATTTTCTGTGGTCAGAGGAGGAAAACAAGATTCCACAGTGACATGGCCAGCGAAGAAACTTTAATAAATGCAAATAATACAAGAGCCCAAGAGGACATTAAGGTTCCTTGCTTATCAGAATATTGCCAAATCACTAATTTTTGACCATTAATTGACTTTTGATCACTTGCCCATTATGTTTAAAAATGTTTGTTATCACCTTTGGCTCCATACAACTTGATAACCAGGTGTTATGCCTGTTTTTGCCCGTTTTCTCCCTGAAACAAGCATATATTTTCTGATTAGACCATATGAGGTTGGGGTCAGATGTAGTTTGACCTCCCGATTCCAAAAAACAACACGAAAAGTCTGTACGACCATACTAACTGTGCTTAATAAGAAAAAGAAAAAACACAACAACTTTGACCTCATATAACTTCGCACACGAAGGTTTCACAGGGGTCAAACCATTGACATTATGATCGGAAGGTACCTTTGAGATCCGAATATGGTGTCGAAAATTTAAAAATATGAAAAAGCCCAAAAGGTCACCGGAGGACAAATTGAGGTCACAGGTCACCCGGTAGTGGATTGATGATAGGATTACATTAATGCAACTCCCAAACCTAACAGACAATTCGTTCTCAAGTTATCGCAAAAATACTATTTTATTACCATTAATTGACCTTTGGTGACCTTGGATCACATGACCGTTAAGTTTCAAAATGGTCCCCCAAACCATTCACAACTTGTCCCAAAATATCAACCTTGTCACACCTTGGCACTGGGAGTTCTCCTGAAAAATATTGCCTTGATTGCTATGTTGTGTGTTGTCATGGGTTTGCAGGCTCTCGTTTTGTATCCATGAAGCATATTAAAGAAGGCCATTGGGTGAAATGTTTGGCATAAATGATTTTACTAGTTTGATTTTCCAGAGGGGGGCTGGGGGGCAAGTGCCCAATATATCTTGCCCCTCCCTGTGGACACCTGTGGTGACAGATAGACAGGATTGATATATTACTATCTGCACAAATGTTTTTCCTGTTTTTTGTTATTATTACGATAAAAAAAAGATGAGTTTTCAATCATTTTATTCTTCATAAGTGGTATTTTCTGTAATTGCCGCGAGACATTGATGAAGCATTGATACCATGAGAATGGGTTAAAGCATTTTGACGCTGATAGCAGGGTCTTGAGCACAAAGACACCACTTTTCTGAGATGCGGAAAATTAATGTCGATCTTGTAAATGATACAGAATAAAGTAAAAACTCACAGAGTGGTTCATCATGGAGGTTAGATCATGGAAATTTAAGACTATTATGCACATTGGAACAACAAATCCACCACAATACAAAAATGTAATTTATTTAATAGCATCTGGAAAAAAAAAATCCAGGGAGGGCAAACAAGCTTCCATGGCCTTTTTTTAATTTTTAAAATTAGGTTTTTTTGGGTATTTTTTGCTTACTATTCTGACTTTCCAGTGGGAATTCCCCATCCCATGCCCACAGAGCCTACAGCTCATGCCCTTAATAGGGTCAGTGCTACAGTTAAAATTAAAATATAATGACCAGATAAGTTCTTTTTAATATATCCAATTTAAATAACCTTAGATTGGTAACTGTACATTTATCGATGTTAACTGGAGAAAAAGCATTTTACCTACTGCTAAAAAATGTCCCCTTTCAAAAAAAAAAAAAAAAAAAACTGTTTAAAAAAAACATGGAATTTCAGCCTTGCTAAGGGAATAAAATGTGAATGAAACACTCTGCCAGGCAGAAACAGACATCAAAGAGTACCTTGGATGTATTTATTACAGATCCCAAGAGAAATTTCAAACGGGATAATTCCTGCCTCAAAAATTGGATTGGGTATATATATATATCAGGCGCATACATATCAAAGCCTAAAAATGGGGGATATCCGCAGAATACGATCCGTGCACGAGGAACATATTTCACAAGGTGCCTAAAAAAGGATGACGATAATGGGGATCCAAAAAGCGATTGTCTTAAAAGTATGCACAGAGATGCATGACGTCTTTAATCGTGTATAACCTTCGATGAGATGAAAGATTTCAAATATATCGCAGCTTAAATGTTGCACTTCTGTCTTCGGAAGGGTATAGAGTTTCGACTTAGATGCACCAGGTCATTGAACCTTCTGCACAGCCGATATTAGTCAGACCGTTATAAGAAGGGGCATATAGATATACCGTCGTAGAAGCGCTATGGTTCAAAAATGAAAAATGTGGACATATTGCTGTATTTGATGAATTTTTATTTTAATTTGTGTGGATCAAATATAATGAAAATATTACCAAAAGTGAGAGCACCAAATGGGGGAAGGGGAGGGGAGGTGGAGGCAATGCTATAATAGTGTGTGTGCACTGATGCTTGTGTGTTTGCTACTCTACTTTGTGCCTAGGGTGTGCCTGACAGAATTTTTTTGTCCCCTCCACGTTTTATAAAAAAAGTATAGGAAGTACCTGCATGCATACCTTATCAAGAATATATAATGCATGATATTACTTCTCGAGACAACAGATCCACAACAAATCTAGTAGTCTCGCTACCCTAACTTATCATGCATGATATTACTTCTCGAGACAACAGATCTACAACAAATCTAGTAGTCTCGCTAACCTAACCTAACTTATCATGTAGGATATTAATTCTTGAGACAAGAATTGCTTACCCATACCAAAAAAGTTTCCCCATTTTATTGTCTAGGGTATATTATGTTGTATACAATGTATATTCGGCACACACCATGTAGCAGTCCCTAACCAACAGTATGAATAGATGTGGGCAGGGGCAAAATATCCCTTCCCTCCAATAACACCTTAAGTGACATGCATATGCACCAATATTCTGAGCTTGCATATCCAATTACACCTAATCTGTACCCCTCATCCCCTCCCCTGAAATTCTACAGTGATGACGTTGAATAAAGTCATATGAATAGGCTAGTGTTAGGCTAGTGTAGCTATCATTCTAAAGCACACTGCTTATAATGAATATGCAATGTACGAGGCAGCTTAATTCTATAATGCATCTGTTTTCCTTCATGAATAAAACATTGTTTTCATCCAGACATCGACCCCTGAATTTAATCTCCTTGATATATTAAGATTCTTATAATTAACAAAGAATCCCCATAACTCTCCTTTTTTTAATTCATAAATTTGTAAAATTACAGACAACATGTAAATCCAGAAGAGCCTTTGTTTACAGACAATTAAGCTAATTAGTATACAATAGTTTGTCTGGGGATTTTATATGAATAATCCACATTGATGCCTCTATGGGGCTGAGTGGGCACCTGCCCCCTGGAGAATTGTTAAATTGTTAACTTGTTATATATATACTCTCTAATCCATCTTCTGGATACAATGTGCAGTTATCACATCGCAAATGTAGCCCGATGCTTAATTCATATTAAATGTTTTATTCTCATTGGAGGTGCAGGCTATAGTGGTTATAAAAAAATAAATGTGAGCAACTCTAAGGCCAGACATAAAAATTTAAAAAAAAACCTTTTCCCCTTCAAGTTCAATCAGTCAAGTGTTTTGTTGCAGATAGAGCACTTTTTTGACAGAACGACAAGAACAGGAAATTAGTTATTCATAAATTAGCTAGCAATTTGGTAGAGGATACGTAGTAGAAGCTTCTGAAGGACTATTTCTTGACCACTAAATGGCTTTAACAAAGATAGGCAAAACTCTTGCAAGTAGAATGATTCTATAAAACGATCACAGCAAAACGGTCGAATCACTACCTGCCATGTGGGGGTGGCAAAATTTGGTGTTAATGAATTTTGCCAAATGCTGAATCACAATAACAATGCAAACTTAGGTTATATGAGGGAAGGTATGTGCTATAAATTCATAGATAAGATAACATATGAGTTTATAGTCGTGTAGAAATTGAAGCAATTGTATATCATGACTACAGAGCAGCTGTGCCAAGCAGCCTGACGTGGACAACAAGTGCAGTACAGCATAAACTATAATATGCCCCAAATCCACCATAATATATCCCACACATTTCTGGTCTCATCTGATTTAGATGAATAATATACTGCTGTACATATATTGCAGCCATTGTATTTAACATGTAAACCATACCAAACCAGAACCAGAACCTAAACTGGTGTTGCTATTGTTAATTCATTACTTGGGCATTGATGCAGGGATCTACTAAATTATTACTCCATATAGCATAACCAATCCACCTTTGTGTCAAGGTGGTTGAGATGAATCATGTATTGCTGTACAATACTGCAGTAATGTAATTGAATAAAGAGATATCAATATATATATATATATATATATATATATATATAATGTTGACTACCAAATATCCAATTTTTTTTGGTCTCATCTGGTTTAGATGAATAATATACTGCAGTAGGGATTGTAGTTAAGATGTAAACCATAACAAATCTTAACAATTTCATGATTCCATGGACAAATGTTTACATGCTTTTTTGAGTATGAAAGAAAGCAAAGTAATTACTTTGAATATTAAACCAAGTTATAATTACTTTGAATATTAAAACAAAATTATACAATATTCAATTGAAGGTATAGGCTCACACTTGGTAAGATAATGTCACTAAGATGTAATATTAACAGTAAATCTGGGACCAATTCTGACCTATGCTACAAGCCTGAAGTAGTGGAAATAAACACCATTTCCGATGATAGAGGGGGGGAGGGACGGGGGAGGGGAATGCACACTTGAATTTTGAAGGAACTTTTGAGAAAAGTTCCATTAACCTTTTGTTTCCTTCGAGGTCACTGTGTTCCTCCCAATGTTTGAAGCATGAGGTGGTGAGTTTTCTTTTTATTATATATATTATCAGCTTATTTGCATATCCAATTTGGTCTGCATTTAGTTACTTGCATACTAATCATAAATACTCCATGATATATCAACCCAATCAGATATCTTTGCACTCGAAAATTAAAAAAGATGAACAAATGAATTAATTATATGCATGACATATAACCCTATTGTATCACAATGTCATTATTCCTGATTGTGTGCAATTTTTTGGCCATAATCAACACTCCATGAATTTTTAATCAAATTAGGTGAAATTTAGTTTGTTTTTTTCATGTAACCAGAGTCTTAAAGATGTTGGTAGTAATTATTTTAGAAACTAACTAATGGCTAATTTGTAGGCAAATATGATACCAAAGTGAGAAAAATTACTTTCCCAATTTCCAGTTCATTATGCAAAAGTATGACTCCTGGTGTAACAAAAATCCTGAAGAAATTATATGTGTTATTTTTTACATCTTTTATTTCATTTGAAAGTTTTCAAATTTGCGGTGCATTATGTATTCACGTTCTATGTGTCAATACTAACAGGAACATTAGAGAGTGCGATATGCACATGTGTGGTTTTAACCAATAACCTAAAAACTGTGCAGTTGAAGCCCCATTTGACTTGTTTGGTGAATTTACACAACTCAACATTATCGTGTCTGATTTTGTCTCTCTGTATCGAATAGGGTTTTGTCGCAATGTGTCAATGCAATTTGTTTGGTTTGTATAAAAGCTATGGATCAGATGGCTTATAATATTGTGGCAATTCCACAGAATCCTGAATACTCAAATATTTATGTATACTTTGCTCAACATGGATGGATGGGCATGACTTAAAATTGAGAGTAAATTCATCACCACATAAAGATTTTAGGTGTACACTACTGTGGTTTTTTGTCAATGTATGGACTCTCACAAGACTCAAAATTAACATATTTGCTCTGTACCATGATTTGCACTTTCACTTGGCACTTCCTGCCATCGGCTACAGTCAGCAGGACTCCAGTGTTCTTATTTACTCAGGATAAACTAATGAATCCAGGCAATTAGCAGCATCAAAGGATCATTACTTAAAACAAATGATGCCAAAGGAAGCCTCTTTGTAATTCTACACCTGAGACGGTTGGAAGGAGGTATCTAAATGAACTTAAAGAGGCAACCATTGTTTTTAAT
This sequence comes from Paracaudina chilensis, assembly GCA_027580055.1. Taxonomy (NCBI): domain Eukaryota; kingdom Metazoa; phylum Echinodermata; class Holothuroidea; order Molpadida; family Caudinidae; genus Paracaudina; species Paracaudina chilensis. The sequence goes on along the minus strand of JAODFY010235250.1, from coordinate 3,787 downwards.
AGGCAAAGACAAAAAAATTAATAGAACAAAAATATTTCTTGTAACTAGGAAGAGAACAAACAATGTCAATGGCATCTTTGGTTGTTGAGATGTTTATTTGTAAATCAATTTACATATTAATTATAGCATCTGGAAACATCATAGTCAAGTACACCATGTCATACATAGCCTTCCAAATTATGAATAATTTAAAAATATTTGACAAAAACTTAATGAATGAATGACTTAATTAGAAAGAGAAACAAATGCTTCTGGATGAAATGTGCATTGATACCACCAGTGGCAATGGCATGTGAAGGGGCATGGGGCACGTACCCCAAATCATATTTTGACAAAAAAATAATTTTGCCTGAAAATTTGTTTGAGCTATCGTTTTTCGTATTGGGCTAGGTGTAAATAAAACTTTTCGAGGTAAATATGATCGAAGAAGAATACCCAAAAAAAAAGAAGAAAAACAAAAAGGGAAATATAGCACCAAATCGCATCTGAGGTCATTTGATTGTTCTAAAATTAAATCTCCTCCCCTTAGACCCCTCCACTAGAACCCCTGGCAGTGCCCCTGGCACCACCCCTGGAAACCACTACAAATGTTGTGAGATACTTCAAATTAAGTGTAGCAAAAATGCTTTTGTCATGGAACTTAAACCATTGAGTTTTTGGATGTTGCCTCAGTTATCAGGAATTTAAAGGCAAAAAAAAAAATTCTCCTGAGTAGGCTAGAAATCTGCCAGACTGGTCAACTCATTTGCTGTTAATATGTATAAGGCTTTGACCGTTCACAAATGTCATGTCACAAATGTCAATTGTATATACCTTCAAGTCTCTGAGTGTTGAGAGTAAAAAAAAAAATTGAAAGTATCAGAATGCAGTGATAATGGATATCAATGATACATGTGTCCTATATCGGGCGCCAAGTGGCCGAAATGGTCTGGGGTTGTTCAATAGGCTCTGCTCTATATTGGCAGATAGCGGGGACAGGCTACTACTCATTATCATCTATTATATATGCAGCCAGACCAACAATTTTAATGACAGTCGGTATTCATTTCCATTTTCTGGGAATATTTTTCACATGCCTGGAAAGAGATTCTGCATGCTTGCTCATCGACTGCATATTTTTTAGGCTGAAAATATTAATGCTTGGACAGAATAGATACTCTTTCTTAACACATTGGTGCAAATAAGAATATGTTTTCAATTTCTTTGTGGTAATCACACATGCTGTATCCATCCCTCTTTAAGTGCAGTATTCAGTGACCCAATTTTCAAACTGCCTCTGATATTCTTGAAATTGTACCATGCATTAATGAGAGCCCCAGTTACCTGAAGCGTTGATCTTTAGTTGTCAAAACGATTTTGAGAAAAGTTCTGTCAGACATGAAAGGTTAATTACTTACATCGGTAATGCCATGTTTATCAAAAGCATATGAAACTAAATCTGATGTGAATATGATTTTCTCATGTCCAGAAAACCACAAAGATTTGAGATGACGCAGGTAAAATAATTTTCAGTGACATCTGCCCTATATATTTTAAACAGAGTTGGAAAGCACTTTCAAATGATTCAATAAAATTAATAATGCTCACTTCCTGTGTATGCTAACAATTTTTATAAAAAGTAATCACATTAAGTACAAGCAATCAATTTGCAAGCAAATGCCTGGCAATCGTATCCTGGCTTGAAAAATATGTAAGCCCACTGGTCTGGGGCTAGCAGCTGACTGCTACTGTGTTTCAGCATTTTACAACTGCTCCAGTTTACAGTAGCTGTCCTGAGCATACAAAAAAACCCAATAGCCTGGCCAAGACTTAGCAGTCAAGATCGCAAGAAATCATATTTCCTTAATACCAAACTTGGCACAACGATACTTACTTTATGTCCAGTTTGTCATGGTCATATTTTTTTAAATATACAAGTGTCAAAGCATGGAACAATTTTTGGTCTCCATGTAAGAGTACTCTCCCCTAGCTGCTCTCTCATATCTCACAATGAACACACAAATGCACTCATAGTGTAATAAAGTTGTTTTTTTATCACGGAAGTGATACTGTTGCATGACATGATATATATTATTGGAAAATGACTGTAAGACTTGATGGCACTTTATAATAGGATGCGACACAATATGACTTCCATGAGATATATCACGTCACTTATATTTGTAAATTTCATTTTGAATTTGTATTGGCTTGTAGATTTTGCAACTGATCCACAAACAATTAGTTTCCTCTTGTCACAAGATGTAATATCCTACATGATAAAGTTAGGTATTGGCTAGCGAGATCGAGTACTAGATTTGTTGTCTCGGGAAGTAATCTCCTGCGTTATATACCCATGAGGATTTGGTCGTTTTCAAGACTGGACTATATTCCAATACTCTACCTGCTGGTTTGTAAAATAATAAAGTCATCACACATTCAATATCGCTTACAAAAGCAGCGTGTATGATTCATCAATTTGGTGGGATATCGCACCCTTTCTCTGAACTAATGAAAAGCCTCAACTGGCAAGCTTTGGCAGAATGTATTAGGTTCAAAATTTGGTTATATATTTTCAAGATTCAACAGTCTGGCTCCAATCTACCTCTGTGACAGTGATTGTGCCACTACTTTTGTTCCTTCTAAGCAAAATCATAGATACGCCCTTGACACTCATTGCCTGATGCACCTTTCATAGTATAAAAGAAAATGAGTTTTCTATGTTTAATATTGGACTGTCTCTATGGAACAATGTTCCCATCTCTGTCAAATCATCACCCAATGTTTTCAGCACGGATGAAAATCCTCACCTATTTTTAAGAATGTAAAGTGCAATGATCATTTTTGGAATCGCACAATGTGAAGAAGTGCTATTATTTTTTTCATATAGCCATGCCTCATGGAGAATATGAAATTGTTTTGGAATCTAAAGATTTATAATAGTTAGTTGGACAGTAGCTTAATTGTCTCTATGTGATCTAAACTCTTGTCATCCATATTTTCATAATCTGGTATTTTGTTTTTGCATCAGAACATCCATTGAGTATCCAATTAGCCATTAAAAATTCTCCCCCAGTTAGCTCTATGTGTTTTCTACAGTCAACACATAAAAATTAGTTGGTGTGTGGGTGTCAGTGGGTTTGTGACACCCACAATGTAAGCTGCTGAAGTGTAAAAAAGATATTGTGCGGGTTTCAATTTCACATGTGGGCCTCCATGTTTGATTAAACTTGTTCACTTAGAATTATCTTTGTTTTATATGAGGGCATTATTAAGGTTCTACAGTACATTATTAAGGTTGTACAGCACTTCACAACTGTATGTTTCATTTACATAGCACCTCACAGGTACAACAGTATGTTTGTAAAGCACTTCACTGCTGTATGGTACATTTACACAGCACCTCAGGTTGTACAGTATGTACATATGTACAGCACTTCACAGCTGTATGGTACATTTATACAGCACCTCAGGTTGTACAGTACGTTAATACAGCATCCCAGATTGTACACTATAAATACATCACTTGATTTATGGCTGTATGTGGGTACATTAACACAATTTGTAAGCCTCATGATTTGTACTGCATTTCATGGTACATTGTTCCTCAGGGCTGGTTGTACCACATTTCACATAAGCTTGTACAGCAGTGAGGGACTAGTTTTTATAGTGCCTTGTGGAATGTAAATTGTAATTGTACAATAGAAACTGCATGTGTAGTGCCTCACAGGCAGTGGCGGCGCCAGCCTCGGCAACTTGGGGGGGCAAACAGGGGGCAGACAAAATTTTAGGGGGGGCAAAAATTTAA
>JAODFY010235229.1:0-10188 GCA_027580055.1 Paracaudina chilensis | reverse complement strand
ATAGGGAACATCTACACATCATGGTGCATCTACCAGTCCAATATGACATTAATCCAACATGTCGTTGTTGAGATATCTTGTTTACGAGCAAGCTGTCACATCACACACACACACCCATACACGCACACACATACACACACACACATACACACACGCCAACTTGATCACATAGGTTACTCGACCTTTGGCATCGTAACTAAAAACAAAACCGCTACAGATTGCCGCCTGCACATACTGAATGAATGTAATAAAGGAATTGCATAGAGTTTAATGTGTATGTGAGAATTTGTTTTTGCTCCTTGCTCCACTGGTCCTTGCCAGTTAAGGTCAAAATAAAACGGAGAGAAAACACACCACATCAGATTACTGTTACTGAACACATACTGAATGTATGTAATCTCTACTATTGCTATTATTATTATTACTACCACATATCAACTTTATATAGCACTCACTGTTATTCATCACATTTATACCCAGATGAAAAAAAAAAATTGGCCCAAAGTTCTAATACATTTAAACTCAGTTGCCGGCGATTAGTAACAGACTAAATATTGGAATTGGAAAAGTGGAAGACTTTCGATAGGTAGAATATGTACAATAAAATTTTGGTGCAACTGAAAGATATTGAGAACCATGCGAGTATCAAAAAAGCTACATTTGGTAGAGAAGCCATAATGTTTAGTTTTAGCATGTATTAGGGTAAGAGTGTTTTCAAACCACTGGTCCTGGGCTGATGAGAATAATGGACGCTGACATTTTGAAAGTTGTTACACAAGTTTGCGATCAAATTTAGCGATAGCGTCATCCGCTGTTATTAATTTTACTTTTTAACATTTCTATTATGGCGATGGCTTTAGTGTAACCCGAAATCAATTGCCATCGCCAATAACAATGAATTCTACAGAGTGAGTTGCGATGATTGCAAGAATGGATGGACGTTAGTGGAATCGACCCGTTCTCAAGTGTGGATGCAACCAGGATCAATAAAACTATCTCTGTGTGGGGTAAAAAAAATATTGATCTTCCTTGCATTCTCAAGTATGAAAAAGGCCTATCACAGTTTTATAACTGTTCATAGTCAAATGTATCAAACATATGAATGTTAAACTGCGGAATATTTCTGGAAGCTTCAATGTACATAAAGATATATATGGAATATTTCCCACACACACACACAGACAGGTGGGTTTTACATTAAGTTTGAGGACTCCATTGAAATTTTCTTTGTCCTAACCCTTAACTTGACAATATCCTAACCATTGTTCGAACATCTGAGGACATTTTGTTCCTGTTGAATTCTTCTTCCGAGGACCTGTAATTCCTTTGTTCAAGTCCTCAGACCTGCTGCAAAATAAATCCACAAATGCACACACACACTTAATTATGACATGATATTTTTTGGGGCTTTTGTCAAAGCACCAGTGATGCTGTAGGATATATACCAAATATGACCTCTGATGACCTCTGATGACCATTATATGACCTCTGATGACCATTATATGACCTCTGAACTGAAATCCATCAATATTCCAAATAAAGCAATAACCCAAAATCATTATAATAGCTAACAACAATTTACAATTCAATCTGTAGGCTTTAATTGTGTTTAGATTATGACCTTTAGCGACCCCTGGATTACCTTGTTGACCTGAAAAAATTGTCCAGAGGAAATTGGAACTTTCTGATACAAAAGAGAAGGAAAAACTACACTGAATGGTGAAAGTTTTTGAGATATTGATTTTTTAAATCATCTTTTTAAAGCATCTGGCCACAGTTGTGATGTCATCAGCTCACATTCAAAAGTGTCATTCTTTATATTTTCCATGCTTTTTTTTTCAATTTTTTCATATACCAATTTTTAAATGGTACCCAAAAGTTTGTAGTATTTTTGAACCATTTATTGTTACAGCAGTTGTTTCTTGGAATATTCTATTCCTATAGATAATTCATTTCAAGGAAAAAATAAAATAAAATCACTAATGAAATTATTGCGAAAAACCGAAAGCTTCCGGATTCAATGTGGAATTGTGTGATGTCACAAATGTTGCCAGATTCCTAATGAAAATGTGAACCGATTTCAAATATTCATATCTCAGCCACCACATCTGCTCTTGCACTGGGACTTTCACCACTGACTGGGTGGATGAAGATTTGTCCTCCTCTTTCTCAACAATAAGTTTCATTGTCCTCTGGAGTATTCTTTGAAATCCCCCCAAAATGGAAACATCACAGCCAACTTTTGACTATGTACAATACAAACTGTAGGAGAATATTGTTTGTGTTTTGATCAGTAATGGCCCTTAAGGTGATGCCCTCTTGACCTAAAATTCCTCATGTCACAAAATTGCCCATCACCCATGGCCCATCATCGAGTCCAAGTTTCATCACAAATGGACCAATGGGCATGTGAGCATAGAAACTCAACCATTGTGGACTGACAGATAAATATATAGATAGAATAACAAAGCGCAATCGCAGTAGCAGAGATGGTCGGAGCTTAAAATATGATGAGACTCCTTCCCCCGGAGACCCCTGGAGTCGAGGTGCGGTCCCTCCCTCTAGCAAGCCCCCAAGATGTTTTAAAAAAAAAAGCGTGAAGGGCAAAGATGAAAAGAATGAGCTACGCACATTTGTGAGGATGAGAAGCTATGATTAGCGAGATCAGCTGACTTTGAGCGGGGGAGGCGGAGATTCCCGGGGGTAGACACAGTTCGAGAAATATTCCCAGCCCGCTGCTCGTCCCTCTCCTGTAGCGGTACCCTGTCGGAGAGAGAATGCATGAGTGCAGCTTAAAAATAAAAGAAATGTGGAGAAATGATGCCAGCATTGAAACGATTTTCGAAACCACAATTGGAATCGGAGGTAACTTTTGGAAAGCCGGTCTGGTAAAATCGGACGCTACGAAAAAGCTTGGAAAATCTCCTTGATGAATACCCCGGCTTGGAAAATACATTCTGTTTCACGTCCCATTTTTATTTTATTTTGGAAACACCATTGCACAGGGGAATGGGGTTTGGGTAATTTGTCCGCTCATGTTTTGGAGCACCTTCCATATTCACTTGGAGAGCGAGTGCTGACGGAAATTATTGCTGTTGCCATGCCAACAAAAACAGGGGCGACGATCACTGGGGGACGGAGGACTCTCCCATTGACTTGCCATTTTTTCACACAGTAAGTTTTGGAATGTGGGGTCATGTCCCCCACCCCCGCCCATTATTGAGAACAAATCGTCGACGCAAAGTGTCCCATCAGTTTTATCCAAGCTTTTAGTCTAGTAAAAATTTGCTTTTCCAAATATAGCAAATCGATTTTTAGGAAATAAGGTGGTTTGAATTCTGGCCAGGTCATTTGTATTGGCGTCCTCCCTGCCAGCAAATGGGGCCCACAAATGGGGCCTACAAATGGGGCCTGCAGACTGTCATGTAAATTATCTTAAGACCATGTGGCAGTCTGCTAGGTAATATCCCCCCCCCCCCCAGGGGCAGGGAGAACCTATGACTGATTTACAGGTGGTAATTGTAAATTTGTACGTCACAACCACTTTGTCTGGTTGAATTTGAGGGCACATTCCATCTACACATTCTGTTCTTCCGTAAAAATCCATTCTTTCCAGTTTGCTTCAATCAGTACAGGGATACCAGGTTTGCACTGAATATACCCAGCGGTTCATTCGTAACTTCAGACGATGAACAGACCCGACAAGGTCATCCAGAGTTCAAAAGGCACAATCGGCCGAATATGGAGGGGGAAAAAAAAATCAGCAATTCCACTTATGCCTAAATCGTTTCAACACTGATTGAACCAATGGTGCATTGTAATATATATTATTTTTTTATATTTATTTGGTGAATTAATTATAAAAAATATAGTTCAGTGGAAACCCCAAATTTCTGTAAGTTCAACATAAAAACTTTTGGCATTACTTTTGGGTCAACAGTGCATTTTGGGTACAAACCTCTTTAAAACCGCTTTAACAATTTGAAATGATACACAAAAGTTTCCTATTTAATATTACTATTTTTGGAAAAATTTATAAATAAATTAAAACAATTCATTTTAATGTTCTGCACTGCAAGCAGTGGCTGTCAGTCATCAACGTTTTTTTTTTCTATCCATAGAAAACATCCAGAAAAATCGCTGGTCCATTTATAACGAAAAACAAAAGCTTCGGGATACAATATGCATGCTATGATACGAATGTTGCCAGATGCCTAATGGAAAAATGAAATTGTCAATTTAAAAAAAATTGATATGTCAACTTTAAAAAATGCGTTTAAAATAGAATTTGTCAGAAACTTTGGTGTTTGAATAAACTATTTTTTTTACAAATTAGAAATCATTTTAGGTATTAACTAAAATGCACAAGCGTTTTTAATTTGGTGATTTCAATTTTTGTAATTAGAGCGCTTATATGAAAAGATATATTTAATGGCAAAAATGGTATATGTAATAGCAAATAATACAAAAATGATATATGTAATAGCAAATTAGATTTAAAAATATATATATATGTAAAAGTAAAGAAAAAAAAACATGAATTAGCAAAAACATTATAAACAATTGTGACATTTGATATACATGGCTGATGTGGAAAGTGATACCATTAGTGTTTAAGCAAAATAGCAAAAAAAATAGGAAACAAAATGTTTTGGTCTTGCAGCGCATCTGAGCGCAGAGCATGGAACTCTTTAATCTGACTTCAAATGGAATTGATGAAATCAGCTTTATTTTTGACCATCAATCCCTTCACAAGATTTTGCATTCCCTTATTGTCTGCAGTATAAACAAAAGTTGATGCTTAATGACCTTTTCAAAAGTTTATTCAAAGGTCCCAGGGAAACTAAAAGTACTTCCTGTTTGTTTTATACGAGCAAAGAAAATGCCCGCTTAGACTTACTTGGACAGATGCCAGCCGAATTCTCTCACAGAATAATCTTCCTCGTTTCGCTCCTATGCGCGACATCCATACCAACAGAAGATCCATATGGAGGAGGCCCGTAGGTCTCCGACAGGCAGGGCAGACAAGAATATTAAGTTTCCAAATTTTGAGGGCAAACATTCTGCAATTTGTGTTTTGCTATCATTATCAGGGTTTTCAATGACCCCAGCTCCAGGGTCCTGAACCCCCATTCAAATACAGTCTTAGGACCTTGATTTTACAGCACATGAGTAAAATGTGTTCCGACAAAGAAATTAACTACATTGTGGACTTCGGAAATTCACTTCTTTACGGCATTCCTCAGAATCAAATTGATTGTCTACAAACGTCTCCAAAACAAAGCAGCTAGTATTTTTAGAACCACCAAATCTAGGGCACATCATACTCATGTTTTGTCTGCCTTGCACTGGCTTCCTATCAGACGGAGAATAGGGTACAAAATGTGTCTGTTTGTCCGTAAGATGCTGAACGGTACCACTCCTCTGTATCTGTATGACCTTGTTCATCCATATGCCCCAGGTCGGATTGCACTTCGCTCATCTGACCAGTTGCTTCTTGTTCAACATTAACCACTGGGGTTGGGGGGGGAAAGTTAATTTGAAACTCCACAGCTTTCCTTTGGAATGCATTCCATCCCTCCTGCTTTTAAGGACTGGTTTTAAAACGTTTCTATTTAGGGAGGTATTTGTTGCATAGCACCCTATGCGTCATCCTTTACGGATATCAGAACTTTATAAATGTACATTACTATTATTATTATTATTAAATAGAACCAGACTATTATTATTATTAATAATAATAATTGTACTATTATATTATTAATAATAATTGTATTATTGTATAATTATTGTATATTGTATTATTGTATATTATATTATTAATAATTATTGTATTATTGTATAATTGTATAATTGTATTACTAATAACTATTGTATTATTAATAATAATTGTAACTTTATAAATGTACATTACTATTATTATTATTATTATTAAATATACCCAGACTATTATTATTATTAAATAGACCCAGTTCCCTGGAGCTTAAGGGGACTATCAGACTTTATGCTGAGTTAAAACATCCCCCGAAAATATGTCGCATTTTGCCAGCCTAAATTTTAATCTGGAATTATTTAAACCTTTGTATATCTCATTGGCCGTTTTTAAATGATGCACATACAAATGACAATAACCGGTTTATGCATTATGTTTTGGTCACCGAAGAAAATGCGTAAAATGTTTCTTTACTTCATTGCAAACCTAGAAAACGTTTGACTTCATTGTGGCCTTGATGACAGCATGAACCGTATCACGGGTGACCCGACCTGACATGTGACCCGACCTGACCGCTGCCCGACTCCCAAATCTTAAATCTCTCACCTGTTTGTTTCCCAATGCTGGCTTATCGTCCTCAGCTGAGACTGCACGGAGTCGTTGCTTAGGCACTTCCAATGATGTACAACGAAGGACTCGGTTATTCTGTACAACAATATACAAAACAAAAAAAACATGTAGAATAATTCAAGCTATTCAAGAAATAAGTACTGGCTAATAATAAGAGATACTTAAATGTAAGCAAGTATAAGCACTTAATATGTAGGTCATATAGTTAGGTCAAACAAGATCAGTGTAGGTATAGGCCCTGGGTTGGATTTCATATTAGGTTATTTTTACTTAAGGCACCATCTCTACTTTCAGCATTCCACAGCTCACCTTTTTGTTGGATAGATTGAAAATTCTGATGATGAAATTTCTTTGAACTCCTTCCTGTCAAGATTATAAAACTGTAGGTTTTTCATACTCACTGGGAGAAGACTACATACAATAATGATATGGGTAACCTACATACCAACTATGAGTTTCATCCACATTTCCCCTACAAAGTTAGTCTGATTACAAAGTTTCAGCAATTGACCCCTGTTGAACTCAAATGACCTTTGACCTCTTATAAAATCAATAGGGTTCATGTACTTAATATGAGTGATCTACATACCAATTATGAGTCTCATCCATGTTTCCCTATATGGTTAGCCCAAGTACAGGGTCTTTAGCAATTGAGCCGTGTTGACCTAAAAATACATTTTGACATCTCATAATATCAATAGGGTTTATCTACACAATATGGGTGACATACATACCAAATATGAGTATCCTCCAAGCTTTCCATATAGTTAACCCAATCACAGTTTTCAGCAACAGACCCATGTTGACCTCAACTGACATTTGACATCTTATAAAATCAATGTGGTTCATCTACTCAATATGGGTGACCTACATACCAAATATGTGCTTCATCCAAGTTTTCCCTTACAAAGTTAGCCTGATTACAAGGTTTCAGCAATTGATCTGTGTTGACTTCAAATGACCTTTGACTTCTCATAAAATCAATGGGGTTCATCCAATCAATGTGGCTAACCTACGTACCAAGTTCACCTAACCTTCCCGATTATGATTATTGTCAAGGTGTCATTTTTTTTTTCACTTAAAAAAAATTAATTAAGTGAATCAACATGCCATTTCGTAGTTGTGCCTTATGTGTGTGTACAAAGGCACATGGTTACCATAGGTTACCAAAGGTTACCATAGGTTACCAAAGGTTACCGAGAATGAAAACATTCTCTAGCACCTGCCGTAAGCTTCTAAAAAATCTCTTGTTTAATCAAACTGGTTGGGTAAACTAAAATCAATTATGGAATTGAACAATTACTGTTGCTACGGTAACATGGCAATAAAATATCATACTGTGTGATATTGATAACCTGTGATATAGCCTATCGTGGGTAAACATTGATTTAGTGCGTAATGTGCATGGGAAGACTTCAAATGACCTTTGACCTGTGCAAGATTTACCCACAATCCTTGGCACTTCCCCAACGAGAACCACTACTCTGAAATAAATTATAGAAGCTCTTTCAAAGGAAGGAACGCATGAAGGAACGCATTTGTAGAGCCAATCATTTGGCATTCGGAATATAATTAATATTACTTATTAATCTTTCTAGGATATCAAATTTCATTGAAGAAAAAAAACAAGGGGAATGATATATATATAATAAATTTTTAAAAAATGGAAAAAGTGTTTGTGGGTGAAAATTTTAAGGCCTTGGAAAATTTGCAGGATGATTTATGAGTATGATGTTAACACACAGAGCCTCTTAACTTGCATTTCTTGAATGATTTTTGCAGCCAGAACCACAGTTTCATTTGAAATTATTGACATTTTTGTTGGTGGCATAACACACCAAATTTCCATATGCACTACCATGTAGCTACCTACTTTCACGGTAACTTACTCGGGGGAAAACCCAAAATTTCATTGCACCGATAAGCTAAACACAGACTACAAAAGTGGGCTTATGTTCTACAATAATAGCACATAACGGGTCATGCTGAAAAGATTACATTACATGATAGTTTTTCATAACCATCCATGCGTATCCTCTTTTTGAATGATGTCCAAGGGTGAATACAATCTAGATGAAATACAAAACTGTCTGGCTTGTGTCAACATACAAGTCATAATGTGATAAAGCATTTGGACTATGTTCTTGGTACATTTGTGTGTGCTATAGGGCATCGAACCAAATGTACATATCACCATACACACACTGAGTACAAGGTAGAGTGCATGTCTATGGGGGGGGGGGTGGTGGGGGTGTTTTCTGCAAATAGACATGTGATTGTTTGAGCTTATTTGAGCATGGACATATACTCATGGCTGTGATAGAACACATATCATGCATGAGGCTTAAATATAAGACCATATGCATATATGTTTGTATTAGGTTACCATACATGTGTGATTGCAAAAGCCTATATGATATTATCAAGCACGGTACATTTGAAATATTTTTTGAAAAATGTATTGTACAGCAATTGTTGCTCGAAGACTCTTATTTCTACTGATAATATATTTCTTTCAAGGGAAAAAAAATAAATTATGAAGAAAAACAAAAGCTTCTGGATGCAATGTGCAACTTGCCATGTCACAAATGTTGCCAGATTCCTAACGAAATGGAAAATCAAAAATAAAATGTAAACTGATATTAAAACAACACAAAGAACCAAAAATGCCATTTCAAATCAAACTTGCCATATAGTTTTTCTCTTTTCTAACAGAAAGTTTCCTTTTTTCAGGTACATTATTCTGATAAGCAACTTGCTAAGTTGGTTGCAAACACCGAATTAAAGATTATAAACTGACGACTGGCACACCAAAAATTCACACACCATGGCAACCCAACAAAATTTGTGACTGAATCAACAACGCCCCCCATACATATCAACAAATTAGGTGATCAGTCAGGTAGATTTCTAACGTATTTGCAAAATAATTTATCTTTAAGCATAAACGTGATGAACACGAGCGAGCGTGATATAAATTGTTACACTTACTTTCTTAGTTGGTTGCATATACTGGATGACGGGCATCCCGGGCTTTGAAATACCTCAATCTTGGGAATATCTATAAGGTACGAGAGAGGGGGTAATTTGTGAATCAAATAAGATAATAAAAACTGTCATATCCTAGTATCTAACACTTCCTTAAGCTCCATTCACTTATGAATATTAATTAGATGAAATTGCATAGTCCTAAGGAAATGTGCTTACATATCAACTTCAACACAATCACATGAAATTCATCTAGCATGCAGTTGTGAAGATGTTGGTATTTCACATCGATTAAGTTAAACTCCGCAACAAACTCTGTATCAAAATATATGTTGAACACATACTCATCATGGGGCATCTGCTTGTCAAGCATGATATCACTCAAGCTTGATACTAAACTAAGAGTGCACCATTACATACATAACCACATACACACATGCCATTATGAATGCTAATGTTAAGCCAAGAAAATTGTCAAGTTTTAAATCAGCTTAAAACATTTGCCCTTGTTTTTTTAATCCAAATATTGGGATACCATGAGATGGCTGGTGTGTTGCTAGTTACCAGACAAGATTTTATTTTTTTTTATTTTTAAAGTTACCACTTCTAAATGTATCTTAAACAGAACCTTTCTTTGACTGCAAGAGCGATTAAAATGATAAGTAAAAGTACTGTAATAAGTGAAATTCCATTAGTTTTTATTGGGTTTTAATATAAACTTCTGAATAGAATAGAGAATTAATAGTCAATTAAAAAAAATACAGCTTTTGATACAGGAAAAATGAGGTCACACAAAAGGGTTTTTTTTGGGGGTGGGGGGTGGGTGGGCGGCTTTGGGGGTATTACCAGAAATGAAT
>JAODFY010235218.1:0-10190 GCA_027580055.1 Paracaudina chilensis | reverse complement strand
GGGGGGGGGGGGGGGGGGGGGGGGGGTTGGAACCCCCAAAACCCCCCTGTGGGTACGCCACTGCTGGTCATTGCACATTATCCCAGACTCTAAGGAAATGTTTAGTTTTAGAGCAGATTAAAAGTCAGGAAAGACAATGTCCATGTTATTGACCCTGTACCACAGATAACCCAGACTACCAGATATGATTGTGGATGAACACCGGCTTTTCAGCCTTCTCTTCATGACCAAGTGCTCACTGATGATAACGAGACAGGCGTGTGGCCTCATCCTGCTCCCGTGACCGCCATTTAATGTCCCCATCCGATGGACATGAGTGTACTGTACCCCATACTTTGACCACTTTCTCAAAGTCTGGGCAGGTGAAAGCAACTTGCCCATCACCAACCCGACGTGGACATTCCCTATCAAAAACTGCAGCACGGAGAAGCGACAAGCGACCAGCTCAAGGGATTCAAACCTGGGACTACCGAATGCCAGTGGGACACTCTATCGATAGGATATGCTCCCACTTTTGGACCATAGTTTCAAATTAAGGGTAATGTATGCTAACACAATTATGTTAAACTGCAGGGTCCCAGGACCCTTGCATTTGGATGCTTAGTAACAACCTGCACCTGTGTAATCTTATAATTTTCCTGGATGAATTGTGGGATGGGATAATGGGGAGAGGATGGTGGGGGATGGTAGCACTTGTTATGAATGGGGGCAGAAAACTGTCAGTATATATACAGAGGTAGATATACAACATGCATGTATCCACCAAACGAGGTGCTCATTTACATGTATCCCCTGTTCATTGGTAACCAGTCACACATAGATGTGCACAATCCTTATTCTATTCGACCCACAAATATGTGTACCATATCCATCCGCCTGGGCGTATTATATATATATAGTAGCGTTATCATGAGTCGATCGTTATGATGAGTCGATCAGCGCGTACTTTTTGTACGGTAGGATTGCGTGTGGGCGCGCTATGGTTCGAATGTAAACATTACCTGCTTCAGAGATTCGTCCTTGAACAAGGTATTCTGCCGAGATGCGCCAAAAACAGGTAATTTCCCTGATTTTTGTGATATTTTGAACGAAACACTATATTATTTCATATTTTGTAGTGAATGCGATCAAACAAATGGACTCTCTAGCCAAATCGGGAAGAAAACTGCTCCAAATTCACCGTAAACAACTTATAGTCTCCGGTTGCACAATCAAAAAGAACGTTCTGAGTGATGCATTATGGGTAATTATTCCAAAAAGTGATACAGTGTCTTTTAATGAACCACTTTTATTGTAAAACCGGGAGGGACTGTTTGGGGTAGTAAGATCCCAATCGGCAAGCTGTATTGAGGCCTCTTAAAAACAAGTCAGGTTGAGGTGGTATGAAGTAGTGGTGTTTTTTCTCTTTACCCCCACCTCCTACCCACCCAGTCACGGTGTTAAGCCTACCGTTTCATATTCTGTCATCAGCCGAAATAATTATTGTTTGGATATTCCTCAATGATGGCAGGTTGTGACTTACTACAGTCACTTTTCTTTTTATCCAAACAGCCCAAACCACGCAAGGAGGTTAACCGCCGCCGTTCATACGATCGTAAAAACATCGAGCGAGCGTATTCGCTTATAAAAGAGAAAGGAGTGTCCATCCGGAAAGCATCGGAGAGAACCAACGTGCCTTACACGACGCTTCATGACAAAATAAGTGGAAAGAACAAAGTTGGATCAAGATGGGGACAGGAGCCAGTTCTGAGTAGACAGGAGGAACAGAAACTTGCTGACCATCTAACTCAGCAGGCTCAATATGGCTACGGTGTGACACGTAAGGCAGTTAGGGACATCGCCGGCGAAATTTTAAGAGCCCGACCGTCAGGAAATTCCTTCGAAGATGCCGAAAGAAGAATTTTTACCAATGGATGGTTCTATGGATTCCTGAGGAGGTGGCCAGCTCTAAAGAACAGGAAACCTCAAAAACTGGACATCAATCGAGCAAGAGCTACCTCTAAAGCAACTGTGAAAAACTATCGGAGAACTTGATGCCATTCTAGAGAAATACAACTTGAAACAGCGACCAGACCTAATCTTTAACGTCGATGAGACAGGCTTCCGGGTGGAGCACACGCCTCCAAGAGTAGTGGCCGCAAAAGACACTGGGCCCTTGAACTCTCTCAGTTCTCACAGAGGCGCGACAACAACGGCTCTGGTCACCACTAATGCGATTGGGAACACTTTGCCACCCTACTACGTGTTCAAGGGTAAGAGGAGGATTGAAGAACTGATGCGAGGTGCCTTGCCAGGCTCATCTTTTTCCATGTCTGATTCTGGATGGTCTAATGGTGAGGTGTTCTTCGACTATCTGAAAAACCATTTTATTAAGTTCGTCAGGCCAAATGGGACACAAAAGGTGCAACTGCTATACGATGGGCACACCAGCCATATTTCAATACCACTGATTGAGTTTGCCCGGGAGCAAGGGGTGGTTCTGTTCGTATTGCCGGCCCACACCAGCCACATCCTTCAGCCGCTTGATGTTGGATGTTTCGGGCCTTACAAGAAGATGTATGACCAAGAATGCCATAATTTTATGAGGCAACATCCGGGACAAGTGGTCAGCCGGTATGATATGTGTGGACTCATGTCCAGGGCTCACCCCTACGAATATCTGCAGCTCCTTCAGGAAGTGTGGTATCTACCCCTTCAACCCGGCCGAGATATGTCAAGATGCATACCAGCCTGCAAAAGGTCTCCAAGAGAACCAAACGATTTCATCAAGTGAAACCCCTGTGCACGTGCCGGATCACACTGATGGAGTGCTGGGCAGGTGGAGAACCGACAACAAGGCAACACCAAAGAAGAAACGTCAGCCGAAGCCAAAGTACCGTGCCGCGGGGGTAGCCATAACTGAAACATCAATTCTACTCAAACTGAAAAGAGTCCAGGAGGAGAGGGCTCAGTCAAAAAAGCCCGCACAGTCGACAGCTACGCCATATAAGGACACGGATCAGCCAGGGTGCAGTGGGATAGCCAGAGTTGCTCCTGTTCAAGACGAATCGTTAGATTCCCAAGAAGACGAGAACTGTTTGTGGCCAATGGAGTCCTCCTATGCTGAGAAAACAACCAGGGGTTTCGTTTGTAGACTGGGCGAAGTGCGACGTCTGCCCTCACTGGACGCATCTTAAATTTTGCACAGAGGTCACTGAAATGAAAAATGAAAGACTCGTTCCTATGCCCCCACTGCATGGAAGAATAGTGGCGTTTTTCTTGTGACATTTATTGATGATTGTCTCAAAGAATTTTATAATTGTTCTTTTTTTAGACAAAGTATTTTTTATCTTAACGTTATCTTGAGAACTCGCAACTTTAGAGCCCACGGCCATTAACCTGCTCCCTAGCTGACGGTGATCGACTCATGATAATTTTTGCTGTGCTGCTACAGTTTTCGCCAGCTTCATTCAAATGGTTGCCAACGGAGATTGTTCAATTCGATTTCGACCAAACTTGTTGAGAAAGATAACCAGACATCACTGAACCTTTTGGGTGAGTTTCATCCATTTTAGTTTCGTTTATTCTTTTCTTTTGCAATTAAACGGTTCTTAAGTGATCGACTCATGATCACTCCATTATATAGCCTAACTTGTCTGACTCACACTGACAGTATGAGCATCTCAATTTTTTTGGCGAAACTGGCCTATGTTATCAGTTATACCACATAGGCCTACCAACAATTAGGCCTAAAGTTAGAAATAGGAGGATACAGAAAGAAAATAATCATAGGCCTAGGCCTACATGATCAATGATCAAATTAGCAATACTAAAGTAATAATAGCATACGTAATTTTATATATACCTAATTTCGCGAGTGATGATATTAGGCTTTGTCTTATCTTTATTGTAATAATTAGTGTATCATTAAGTGCGTGGGCCGGGATGTCACCATCACACGTTAGCAACACTAAACAGATAGGCCTATGCGTCGTTACCTTTCTATTTTCTTTTCATTGACGCCCAAGATAAAGTCGATCTTTTCTTTATCATCTTCACCGGTAGAGTTTACTTTCAACGATTTCGATTCCTTCTTTTTCTTGATTGAAAAAGAGAATAGCCCTTTATTTGCCTGTGTACCCGACAGTTTGTCCTCTTCGGCGTCCATGCTATTTTAATAAATAAATCGAGGTAACCATGTCGACTATTCAACTGGCCGGCCAAATTCTTCATATATCGGTCAAAATATATCGGTCACAAACGTTGGCAAAAAGTTGATTTCTTGAAAAAGGCTGTTTCTGGCGCGCTGCATTTCACCTACCAAATCATGAGATGAAATATGAGGTGTATTTTCTGTATATTCGAAATCTCTATCATATCCCACTAAACTGCGAAAATTAAAATTAAGACGCACCCTTTTTTTTTATCTCATCGCCCCGAAGGGGAGATGAGATATTGTAATCAAATTAAGTTGCCATAGACCTATAAACAATATTGCCTATAACCATAGCAACGGTTGCCATTGTAATGGTCGGGTGAAGTGTTAATGGGTACCAACTACCAAGGGTCCAGTAAGGGACCCAAAAACAACCAAAACACATTCCGTGGTTGCACACTTTTGTGTGTGGGTGTGTGCGTCAGATTTTTGATGTTTTTCGGAAATATCTCAAAATCCGAATGGCGTATTATTTACTTTCAAATTTTGTGGAGAAGTAAAATGTGACAAAAGCTTAGATTTGACAAAAGCTAGATCAATATGCTGGATTGCCTTCTTGTTTTCATTATAGGGCCCTCAGTCCAGTCCTGACCTAATGTAGGTCTGTCACGATATTGTGACAAATTTTGTGGAGAAGTAAAATGTGACAAAAGCTTAGATTTGACAAAAAACACTAGATCAAAATGATGGATTGCCTTCTTGTTTACATTTTAGAGCCCTCAGTCCAGTCCCGACCTAAGGTAGGTCTGTCACGATATTGTGATACAGAAGACCTAAGGCGCCCTGCCCCAACTGCTGAAGTTCCATTGAGTCCTCGTCGAAGAAAAAGCCGCGGAATGTTTTCCATAACTTTTGAATTTTTCCATAACTTTTGAACATAGTAGGCCTACTCAGTTAGCGTGGGAGCTAATCTTCCCCGAGACCCTTACGTTAAAATTATAATACAATAGGCCTATGGCATACGAAACGGTAAAATATAAAACCAATAGGTAAAGGCATTATTTTCCCGTTTTGTAAACTGTAAATTCCGTTTTATAAATTTTCTGTTTTCCGTTTTTTTCGGTTTTGTAAAAGAAGGGTCAATTTTTCCGTTTTGTTATCAGAAGTTAGTAATAAGAAAGATAATATATACAACAAAAAACATGTTCATGTGCTCTGTTCTCATTTTCGAAAATGATAGCAATCAGAGAACTTGTGTACACAGCTCCGAAGTGTCTGAGTGTCGCGAATCGCGCGTCATTCTTGTAATCCTGTATCGAATGTTAGTGATAGTAGGCTTCAAAATTGTATTCCAAATGCGGTGAATTGATGATTCGAACGATGAATTTTACATCAGAAACATTGGTTACAACTATGTTCTCAATTTTCTGTGATTAACTCCCGATTTTGTGAGACTTCAGACTATTTTCTGTGTCATATTTGTGAGATTGTAAATTCCGTTTTCTACCCCCGATTTCCGTGATTTTTCTCTGTTTTCCGTATCGCGGAAAAGTAATGCCTTTAGTATATGTACAGTATACGTGATTGGGTATAGTAGTGATTGTGCAAGTAGCCAGGTCTAGCAAGCATAGTACACATTACAATATACACAGTATGCAGAAATAACAAACCACTCGATCACCATGATATATGTGTAGGTCTTTGGGTTAAACTGATCTGTTCCGATTGAATAGTTCTTTGCTGGGTCAGGGATCGCAAAAATTGTGATTTTCTTCCCAAATCACACGTATTACTGCACCCAGTAACATACTCATTATTATGCTCTTTTAAGATTTCCATCAAGGGTCACCAGACAATTCCTTTAAAGGGTCGATGGCATCCATGTTTTTAGGGTGTGTTCATTTATCAATCATCATCATTTATCTAGCTAGCAGACCACACAAAACATGGTAACTTCTGAATAACTAATGTTATGAAACCTGGAAATCTTGAATATTAAATAAAAAATATATATATAAAAAAATATTGTTCACATTATCTGTATCTGAACAACTGATTTTAGTATTGTAAAGCATTAATGTATTAAGTTACCATGTACTGTTTCTAGTCACATTTTCACCACATTACCAAAGGGACAAAAATATAAATATTTGTTTGATGATTTTTTTTTCATATAGACGATGCAACCACAAGAAAACATATTGAGCATAGATGCTGAGTTGAACAGAGGATCTGTTTACCTGGCTGGAGAGACAGTTGAATGTTCTGTTAAATTCAGATGCCTCCCATCAAGTCCATCCAGGTACCATATTGCTTATTTAAACTTACAAAACATGGAATAGGGTCATGTTTAAAAAAAATTAAATACAAAATCAAATGGTTTAGTGACATCATTAAAGTAATGATATGTTTTATATTTAACTATTCCAAGCATTTATAACAGAGGTTTTGACATGGCACATACCAGAAATGAGTTAAACGAAATGAGTTAAATGAAATAAACACAGTCAGAATTGCTTTCCTTTGCATATTATTTACTTTGTTGAGGCTTTATTTGTTTCATATTAGCACAGATAGTGACATTACCATGTGACCCCCCCCCCCCATACACACACACACACAAAAAAAAGCTGATCGGCCCAACATTTTGAAGGGCATATATATGGAAAATTATTTTTATTTTGGGGGCTTACATAATATATTGATTTAAGAGTTACTAAAAATTATTTGGGTTAAAAAGCACATTTGATGATGCACAGTACAGATTTTGTTTGCCTATGGAAAATTTATCTTGCAGGATATAAATTCAATATATTCAGTGTTATTGTTACATATTCTGTGGTAAGCATTCACCACCAGGGTTAAAGTTGAACAACTTATGCCCCAAATATGCTAGAAATCTGCTAGATTGTTTAGCTCATTTGATATTTATGTATAATGTTCAACCACTTCTGTTGGGAAGCGGTTGGTGAAATTCATATTGGGGTGAGCCTTTCAGTTTCGGCACCATCATGCAGGGTGGTTCAGTATTTTGCCCAGGCCAGCACCATGATGTAGGTGTCAAATGTGTGTGATATTTTCAATGCTGAATGATGTGCAATGAAATTTAGTAATGTGATCATGTTTGCTTGTGGTTTTGTATCAGTGGTTTTATATGCGTGTGTGTGTGGGATATGTGATGGCTTGCTTGTAAACATCTCAAAAACAACATGTGGAATGAATTATAGAAAGTTAATTTTAGATACTTTACATTGCCACATGAAAACGAAACTATTGGTCTGGAAGATGGCCCATGATAAGTATATGTGCCCTATTATTTTTTGTGTTCATGACCTAAATATTAATGAGTGGCAATTTAGGGCTTAAAATATATGTAAATGTCAACAACCTTCAGTACATGTCTGATCAGCTTCGTTCTTGGCATGGCAATGTTAGATGATGATATATAATAGATATAGCACATGACAATGACATTTCATGCCATTTAATATTCATGAGTAGGTGGGGCTTAATCTTAATCACTCAAATTAATTAACATGAAATCTCCTCAATCAATGTCATATAGAGGAATAACAATAGATGTGCTCATTGTTTTTGTTTTTTTTGTGATCATGACTTGACTACTATAGAGACAGATTCCACATCTTCACATGTCCAATCAGCCTTTCACTTTAATCTTATATAGAGTCGTGCAGTCTCTTGCTTGGGTCAGCGCACAGATTCACTGCCAGTGTCACATCAGTGAGTCCAAAGTCCAGCTGCCTGTTCACGGTCACCGAATGTCAACAGAGTATGAAAATGTCAGGGACTTGAATAATACAGACTTTATCCCCAGCAGAGGTAATAGATTTTTCAGGGTTGTTACAATTATATTCTAGTACTGAATTTCAAATAAAAAGATAGTGTGCTCTGCTTTTAGATAAAGCTCATAAAATATGTGTCATAGAAATAATTATCCTGCACTGATTATTTAACTTTAATAGTAAACAACCCTTACCCTGCATTAGACGTATTATTCTCAGATGGTATTACACCTATCCATTGCCTCTCTTTTACTCAATGTCTAAAAGAGCACACTTCCCCAACTGTGTATTCCTCCAAAATGGTAGCCATATTTAAATGAGCGGTGGAGAAGGAGATATTCGTTCGTTAAGTTTAGTAGAATACGAGAGATTAAGAGAGATCATGAATGACCCTTTGCCACATGCTGCCTGTTATGATTGTGGATGAATACTGGCTTTTCCCCCTTCTCTTGTCAACCAAATGCTCATATGATACGGGATGGTATTAAAATGGCCCATGGAAGCTTCAGCTGACAATTTGTTTGCAGAAACGAGTTTATAATTCTCCAAAATTACATTAGCATTGGTGCTAGTGTTATGTGTGTACTGTGTTCACAACTTCACATACAGTAGTTTTTGCTTATAGTTATATAAATCCATGGGCTACATCATATACCATAAACTAACAGCAAAACTGGCAGTCCTTGGCAGACTTTCCTAATTATTCTGTGGGTTTGAAAGAGGCAAGTAGGTTTTTATGTGGCCAAGAAGTAGGTTTATGGAAGAGCTACTTGTCAAAGCGTGAGTAATCATGCTCATTTACTGAGCCGTGTTTTTTCAATTATGACATATAATCAGGGTAGTCTACAACGCTACATGCAGCAACAGGCACACACAGTGAAAATTGAATTCCTGTGTAATACTGTTGCAATGATATCAGCTCTTGCACAGAATCACAGGAAACTGTTAAATCAAATATCTCACCTACTCCATGGACAATTACTTTCTTTTGTTTACTTTCTTGTCTCAAGAAGTAATATCCTGCATGATAAGTTAGGTTAGGGACACTACAAGATTTGTTGTAGATTTGTTGTCTCGAGAAGTAATATCCTGCATTATTATACTCTTGAGGATTGGGTGATTATCTCTATGGCACCAGTATGACTAGCACAGTTGTCAAATGTAAGACATTTAACACTGTGATTTATGCACTATTTCAAAAACAAGTATTGTGTAAATATTTTTAACTTCGATTTCTAATATTCTCTCTCTCTGCAGGATTTATTAAACTCAATAAAGAAAGAGCCATTTCAGTGAAGACACAGTTGACTTAATAATATATCATTGCATCATTTTGTTGTACTCATCAAGGGTGTCACTGTCAACATCTTCTGATCTTCAGATAATTATTAATGAAAATGGCTGTCATTGAATGAGCCATCGTAAGCTACAATTAATTTTAGTAGGTTCTGGAAAAAAGTGTGGGGGGGGGGACAAATGATATGGTTTCCCCCCTCACCCCCACCTGTTGACGCTCATGGTACTCATACATGAATGAAATGAATGACATTGCCAAATTTACTATGATTAATCACCGTTAAAATGCCACAAGTACTGGATAACAAATGTCTATTTTTTATGGCTTTAGTGTTCCAGTTTAGAACCCTTCATCATATATGACCCAGCTACAACAGTAGGCTACCTAGCCTATTAACTTCATTTGTTAGTTATTAAAATATTTTGTTTCGTTGTTAATAAGTGTTTATGCTTTGTATATCATCAGCATACCTGTGATTTGCCATCAGCTTCATCTGCAAAATAATAGTTTTGAAATAAACTCAAAATTCAACCAACTGCACTTTTTTTTCTTCCCAGGAGAGAAAGGAGACTGTGTGTTTTCAACTCAGCCAAAGATACTCTGCTGTGATCTGCAGCTGTTGCCGGGGGAAGAGAAAATATGTGAGTTTGTTCTTTCTGACAAGATATTAAAAGGGGAAGTTCATGATGAAACTAGAATATTATGATAAGATAATATATATACATCTCCTTCAAGCTTCTCTTATTGTGGTCAGACAGATTACCCAAAACAATGGTGAACTTCAGGATCGAATTAATCCTTAAAGTACGTTCACACTGTTATGGTCTCAATAGGGGACTTTGGCTTTTGTTTTCGGGTTTAAGATCTTTAAGCAGTCTGGGGACCCTTGATAAATTGGCATGTTTTGAATCACTTTGTATATGCCTGATGAAGGACCAGGGTGTCCAAAATTTGT
>JAODFY010235207.1:0-10191 GCA_027580055.1 Paracaudina chilensis | reverse complement strand
GATCCAGTGTGGCTGCTGCTATCTGGGTGCAAGATCCAGTCTGGCTGCTGCTATCTGGGTGCAAGATCCCCTCTGGCTGCTATCTGGGTGTAAGATCCAGTGTGGCGGCTGCTGTCTGGGTGTAAGATCCAGTCTGGCTGCTGCTATCTGGGTGCAAGATCCAGTCTGGCTGCTGCTATCTGGGTGCAAGATCCAGTCTGGCTGCTATTTGGGTTTTTTACCACACAGTCTCCTCCCTATGTCTAGTATGTATCTTCTGCATTGTAACAGTGAACTTGTATTGCTTGTTGTATTGAGAGGAAACTGGAAAACTATACCATTTCATGCAATGACAATTTGAACAGATTATTTGATCATTGATTATTTGATTATTTGACAGATTATTTGAACAGATTATATGACAATTTGAACAGATTATAGTTTTTTTTATGCAATCTAAATCCAGTTTATGTTAACTCTATGATTTTTTTTTTAATCCCTTTGTCCTAATTTATGCATATTAAATGCAGTACAGTTTAATTAGATGATCCTTTCTACTATTACAGTCTGACTCCTTCAGTCCAGTGGCCAAGAGACTTGACACTGCCGGCCTTCAGCAAGGGCCCATGGCGGACGGCTCACTACCTCCTAACATGCCACCAAATATGCCAGCAAATATGCCAGCAAACATGCCACCCTACAGTAACCAAGCTGGGTACTATCCGGATGGCGACAGGCCACACCCGGGCCCACATCAAGGCCCTCCGCATGGCCCGGGCCACCCTGCGGGGTTTCCATTTGGACCAAGGAGTTCACAGCCCGGTTCAATGCCACCTCAAGGTGAGTATCGTGGATAGCATGATAGAAGTTTTGAAAAGGGTTTTGAAAAGGTTAAAAAAAACATTTTGCCCTGGGAAAGGCTGAATGATTGTGGTTAAATGTAAAAATATCAAACAGATAATTTAAAGTGGTCATGGCATGGAATATGAATAATACAAGACGCCAGTGTTAAAAAAGTATGTCGTACAATTTAATTTGCCTTATTTCTTGTACGATTAAATGGCTCAGTTGACCTTGAAGTAACACAAATGTTGCAAAGCCTGTTGTAGTTTACATCTGTGCACAGCTGCCAAAAATTAGTCTGAACAAAAGAAGATGGGGGGGGTTGGACCAGTGGGTGACTTTTAAATTTCTGTCAGATTGACAATCAAATGTTCCAGTGTAAATGAGTTTCTTTTTCCCCCACCCCCCCCCCCCCCCCACAGGAATGAAGAGGGATGGCTACCCTGCCACAGAGGGGATGGCCATGCACCCCATGTCCTGGGCATCCATGAAGCAACAGAGGAGCCTCCCCCACTCGGCGGGGGGCATTCGTGGTCCAACATCTTACACGGGTCCAGGAACCCTTCAACAGGCCCTGATGGGAAACTACTCCAGGGAACGCTACCCACCCAGCAAGCCGTCGGTGAAACAGTCTTCGCAACTCCCCACCATGTCACCGCACAAGAAGGAGGTAGTGTTCCCGCCCGATTCTATTGAGGCTACCCAGCCAACCATGATGAAAGTCCATATGAAGACAGGGAAAGATGTGGGTGAGTTTGAGGGCACACCAAGGGTGTCAATCCTTTTCGGGTCGGGGTCCTATCCCCTCCCCCCTCCAACCCATCATAATTCTGTAAAAAAAAATAAGTGGAGGGTTTTGTATGGTCCCCAAGATTTCTGAAGCGGATGGCATTGCATTTTATCCAATCTTTGTGAGCTTCACCCACAGTTTCATTTCACAGGAATCCTTACATATTGATATACATTGGTATATATAGTCCCAGGTCTGTTTCGCCTCTGTGTAAGCATCTGGGTTGTTTCATTAATAAGGTGTCCAGATGGTGACATTTTGTGACCAACTCAAATATTTGGGAAACTTAAGATCAATAAGTATCATAATATGCTATTACATCCCTGTGTTTTGTTGTTAATTTGTTGTCTATGTACTTATGTAATGTTCCATTTACTTATGTAATGAGGACACCAGCATGTCACAATCTGGACCCACCTATTTTATGGAAAGACCCATATGATACTAAAGGAGACACAAAAACATATGGGAGAGGATAAAATGATACACAAGACACTGCAATCAGCATCCAAATAAAGGAGACAAACTCAACTGGTAACCTTAGCTTATATGAGAGAGGATAAAAAGATACACAAGACACTGAAATCAGCATCCACATAAAGGAGACACAAACCCAACAGTTAACCTTAGCTGTTGAGGATAAAACGATAAACGAGACACTGAAATCAACACTCAAATAGAGGAGACACAAACCCAACAGGTAACCTTAGCTGTTGAGGATAAAACGATACACAAGACACTGAAATCAACATCCAAATAAAGGAGACCCAACCTAACAGGTAACCATCGCTGTTGAGGATAAAATGATACACAAGACACTGAAATCACTCAAACAGAGGAGACATAAACCCAACAGGTAACCTTAGCTGTTGAGGATGAAACGATACCCAAGACACTGCAATCAGCATCCAAATATTTTGTTCCATACTCAAGATATCAACATTTGAAATGTAAAAATGGAAGCATCCATTTGTTTTTAAATGACTTGAAGTAAGTCTTATATGACATCATTGTGCCACTAGAAGTCTTTCATTTTTGGTATTTCTTTATAATTTATACCCTATATTTTTTTCTATGGAACATTCACTTTGTTAAATCAAATTAACATGTGTTTTCTACCAGTTTTTATGGATATTAAAATAAGGAAATACAAAGGGTTGTTGACTCCTCATGGTGCTGTGATGTCACAATAGATTACCTCGAGAAGAAAACACTGGTTTATTTCAATAAAGGTGGGGTTGCAAGTAGCAAAATGAACCGAGATTTTCAATTGGCTCAGTTGGACACTGTGGAACTATGAATGAACACATCCCTGTTGTAGTAACTTCAAATGCAACTTTAAACACCGCAGTGAGAAAGTTTACTAACATGTTCATTAGATTAGGAATCTGTGTCACCGGAAACTTGTGAATTCGCTACTTGCAACCCCAATAGCATTCTGTGATGTGAAAATCTTCAATTTTCATTTGCCAAGCTCAAACCCAATAACATAGCTCAAGCTCAAAACCAAAAACATATTCTACCTGGGACACTAAAATGCATGAGGTTTATATATATATCACCCAATTACTCAAGGAATAAGCTGCTTAAATCCAATTTTCAACTAACTTTGAAAAAAATCTACCACCTGGAATCACATCCTAGCATGGGGATCCCAGTTGGTTTTACTCCCCAGGCAATTGTAATAATAATAAATTGCATAATAAAACGAAGAATTTGTGAATGCAATGTATTGTGAAGCTTTTTGTAATCATGTGCAATGTACTATTGTTACCATTTTGCAAGGTTACTTCCCCATATTATATATGTTCACATACGATTACTGCTTTATCTATATATTGTACATCATGGTTGCTGACTTTGTGATTTCTCTCTCCCCTTCTTGTTCTTGCAGGATCAGTTGAGTTTTGGAGGGTCATGATGGCCCTGAAGTCTGGCCTGTTGGCTGAGAGCACCTGGGCCCTGGACATTCTAAGTGTATTACTTTATGACAATAACACAGTTGTATCATTTGATCTGAGGGAACTTAACGGACTCTTGGAATTACTTGTGGATTATTATCGAGCAGTCTTAAAGCTCATTTTTGGCGGATTCCAAAACTGTGTCATGGATCCTTTGTGTTTGGAAGCGTCAGTCTGCAAGATGAAGAAATGCGGGGGGGACATTGAGGATAAATGTGAGACCCAGCGGAAGAGAACTGAACGGAGATTGTATAGGAAGGAAGGTCGCACAGACCTTAAGAAATTTCAAGGATTAGATAAGACAAAACTGGTGAAGTTAGACCGTCACGGCAGGTGCACCGCCCTGACAAAATACTATTCAGATTCTGAAAACTTTGAGGGGGATGATAGCAAACAATGGTCTGGGAAAGAGGCCCCGCCTCTGAGAATAATCAACCAGTTTGACGGCACAGTCGAGCCAATGCAATGTCTTTCTGAGAAATACCTCCGTGAAACTGACCCAGAGGAAGAGGAGTGGCTGGGCTATTGTAGCGAGGAACTGAGGCTGGTCAAAGACCATCGGAAAGCTAAAACAAAACTAGTTTACACTTCACAGTTTAGACGACGTCCCAAAGAAAGCGTAGTCGTCCTCGAAGACGAAGAGCTGCGGGATGACATACCTTCGATGGTTACAAAGAATGACGCCCAGGTATCTGTCGCCAAACGTTGTAAGTGTATTTCCAATGTCCTGCGTGGTCTATCCTTCATTCCAGCAAACTCACAGAACTTTGCCAACCACTCTGGCTTGTTGACCCTCCTGGGCCGTATACTCCTGTTGGACCATGGCCACGCGGAACGGCAGGACACGGCTAAGAAGTACAAGGAGTACAACTGCGAAGACGAGGAGGAGGGGGAGGAGATGAAGGAGGAGGCAGCTGACAACGATAACGAACCTATCAGCAGAGACAACTGGTCTCTGGACTGTCTCAACTCGATACGAGAGGATGCACTGGTAATAATCAACAATATCTCAGGTCGCTTAGATTTCTCCCTCTACCCTGAACCGATCAGCCTCCCAATCCTTGACGGCCTCTTACACTGGTCGGTCTGCCTCTCTGCCAGCGCCCTCGACCCATTCCCCTTGCTCTCCGCCAGCTCCCCGCTCACACCGAAAAGACTCTCAGTGGAAGCCCTCGCCAAACTCAGTCTCAAGGAGAACAATGTGGACATGATTTTGGCCACCCCGCCTTTTGAGCGGTTAGAACGCTTGTTTGGGTACCTCACACAGCATGTGGGAGATCGCAAGGAACCCGTCCTCCGCGAGTTGGCCATAGTTCTCTTGTCTAGTCTTGCGCAGGAGGAGACGGTTGCCAGCAGGTCGATAGCCAGCCAGAAGTCTGCGGTTTCCTTCCTCCTCTGTTACCTTGAGGATTCAGAATACGCAAAGTCCCTGGAGAAGGACCAGAGTGCAGCCCAGTTTTTCCTGGGGGGCGACATCCAATCGCCCGACAACAACATGATGAGGAGGGCGGCCTCCGCTTTGGCGAGCCTTGGAAAGGTCCCGGAGAATCACCCCTTGTTCTTGCAGCACCAGACCCGCCTCCTGAACCTCTCCATGTCCCCACTGGTGGACCGGTCCGTGCGGGAACTGATAGCCGAGGCATTGTTCCACCTTGGGAGTGCCGGCAGTTAGGCGCCTGTCCTAGATATGCCTGGTGAACTGTCCCGGTACGGGAGGATGAATTGATGTCAATCGGAGCTGCCATTGGTCTGAGAGCTCTTTGGAACAGGGTCCCTCCTGCATTCTTGAGAGACCCTGGATGAAATCAATTTGGCCAAGTTGTGTGGGGTCTTGATGCTGATCAGTCATGTAATCGGGTTGGTCATGGCATCTCGAAGGTACGTTTGTACTTCTCAAATATTAAACCTATGATGCCAAGGAACACGTTATTGGTTGAAAATAAAGTGAAGTTTGTTGGACGATTTTTGAATGAATAGACAGGGCTTAACAAAAACGGCACAAGAATGGATTGCTGTGCCAGTCGGTCTTTATGAAGCACTTTGCTGAGAATGGGATATTGGGATGGTAATACTTAACATGATATTATCTCTCGGTATGCCACACTTGATGTTATGATTAGAACCATTTTTATTCAGCATTTTTCAAGCTTTGGTGTTAGCACTGGTTTGCTTGAAATTCTTGTCTTCTTGCCACATGGAAAGCTTCGAGAAGCGACCATCGAGCCAAAGAGTAATCAAATCATCTAAAATGTTTGAAAAGTCGCAATGGAACTGTGGTCCATTGAATCAGTTAAAAAATATGCCTGTTTACATTTTACATGGCACATTGTTTTTCCAAAGATATCACAGGAATTGTTAGATATTATTATTGTGGTTAGGGCATCATAATAACTTTTCACATGTTATTTAATAAATCTGCAAATTCCACCCGGTGGTAAAGAATTGGGGATGGATTTGAATTTTGAAACAAGAATTTGGCAATGGATTTGAAGAATTAAAAGGATTTTTTTTTTTATGAAACTGATTGCCAAATTGAAATCTCTTTGAATTGCCACATTTGCATCTGGCACCATTTTTAATAACGTTTTGGACGAGAATATAGACGAGACTGGCATAATTTACCGTCACTGCTAAATATCTTGAATATACATTATTATAATTAATGAATATAGTAAGTTGTTAAGACGTAACCCCAAAGGCCTTTTTATTTACTGACAAATGGTGTGCAGTAGCACCTTTATATTAAATGGTCCTTATAATATAATTTCTGTTTGAAACATTTTAAAATTTTGAAGAACTTTGAAATTAAGGGCAGTATATGAGCATTACACCCAGCTATTGTAGGGGAGGTATTCTAAGTTACATTTGATATATCACTGCATTAGGGCTGGGATATGGGGGTTTCTTTTGGTTTAAATTATGAATAATTTAATGAGCCTATGAATAATTAAATGATTGTCATTTTGACAGGGGGGGGCGTGGGGCTGTGTAGCTAATCCCTCTATTGAAGTGATTTTAAATTTTCTGTGTGGATTTTATTCTGACACCAAGTACTTGAGAGATGATGCTAATGACAGTGCAGTTTCTGGAGCTGGCAGATATTTTTAACTCACCAGAATTTGGTATTTTAGAAAAGCACTTTTACCAGGAAACGGTGCATTTTCAATGCACAACCATTTGGCTAACTGTTGGGACTATTTGAGAATGGTGCTGCACTGCCTGGCAAGATGAGCTTGTCATCGATCGATAACCCATAAATTTTGAATGTTACGTATGATTGAAAATAGGGGTAAGGAAATGAGGCTCATGGGGTTAACCTCTCTGGCCTACTGGGGAATCCCACTGTTTGGCTGGGGGTGAGGAGAGCTTAAAATGCTGCATAGGAATATGCCTGTGCCCCCAGCCCCCCAAGTGCTCTGTGAGCCCCAAGTCTGGTTTATTGTTAAGATGTGTGGAAATGTATGACCTAAAGATCTTACAAAAATCATGTATTTAAATTGATGAGGCACATCTTCCCTAAAGGTGGATTGAATCATGATTGAGAAATAATTGAGACAAAATAATGTGTTTGACTTTTCCTTGGGTTAACCCTAAATTTATATTGATTTGTTTGTTTGCAATGATCCTCCCTTGCAGGAACTCTGCAAACCTATCAAGGAGTATCACGCCAAGCTGGCAATGACAGTATCGTGCGACAAACGCACAGGTGAATGTCTATGATTTAGGGATAGTGGATAGGAAACTACAACCCAGGGGTTAAACTCTTGTTTTATCCTCCAAATGTTTTGTAACATTACCTGTATTTGCAACAGTTTTGTCTCAAGTATGTCATTTAATGTGTGTTTAAAGAGACTTTGTGATAATCAGTGGGGTGGCCTCCCATGTCTTATTCAACCTGTATTTAGTGGGTTCAACTTGCATATATCTGTGGACATGGTATTTAACATGTATTTAAAAGGTTGCTCGGTGAGTCTCCCCATGCTTCCTATGTAACGTGGATTGTTAAAGGGTTAACTTTGGATATTTTCTGCCTCACATGTCTGGTATGTATCATTCATTTAAAGGGTTAAACTTTGAATATTCAGAAGGTTAACCTCTCATATCGCTCATGTATCATGCATGCATTTAAAGGATTTCATTCTGGATATTCAGGTTGTTTACCCTCCCATATATGTTATGTATCATGCATTTAAAGGGTTAAACTTGGCATATTCAGAGGGTTTGTCTCTCATTTATCATGTATTTAGAGGATTTCATTCTGGATATTTAGGTGGTTAGCCTTTCATGTGTGTTATGCATCATGCATTTAAAGGGTTAAACTTTGCATATTCCGAGGGTTTGTCTCTCATGTCAGTCATGTATCATGTATTTAAAGGATTGCATACTGGATATTCAAGGGGTTAGCCTGCCCAAGGTGTTGTGTGTCATGCATTTACTTGTTAATTAACTTGTATGTAAAGGGTTCAACATTGATTATTCTGAGCTTTGTATTGAATGGGTTCCATCATAGTGGGTTTACCTCCTAGTTCTTTAATGTCTATTTAAGGTTTGAGAATCATGGCTATGTTTAACATTCTTTGATCCCTTAAATCCTTTGATCCCTTTAATCCTTCTAATCTGAAAGTTGTCAGATTGAGGTACAATTTGGGGACTTTTTGAATAGAGGAGTCTTCCTTGCAATTTTTTTTATCGATTTTGAGGTCAACAGCGTTAAAAAACTGAAAACTTTGTAACCAGGCTAACTCAATAGGGTAAACGTGAATGAAACTCATAAATGGTATGTAGGTCACCCATATTGGTTAGATGAAACCTATTTATTGTATGAGAGGTCAAAGGTCAATTGAGGTCAACACGGCTTAATATCTGAAAACCTGTAATCGGGCTGGGTGTGGGAGGTGAAGTGTGGGAGGTGATGGGAAGTTTAAGGTTGGTTTTAGAGAATAGTTTACTAAGAAAAACTAACATTCACCTTGAAATATATTATAAAAATTCATAGAATAATCCTTCACCTATTGTAAAATTGCATCTAAAAAAAATATATTTGTGCATACCAAGCATGAAGCCAAGTAGTCACAAGCATGGCAGCCAGCTCATCCCAATTGCATATATTGCCCTGTGCAAGCAGAGGTGCTTTCTCTGAATAGAAAAAGGAATTGCTACACCCCACCCCCATACAAATGCAGCATAGATTTGGCAACCATCCATTATAGTCACGGTATAGTGCACCATTGAATAGCTGCACCACCCCATTCAAATGCAGCATGGATTTGGCAACCATCCATTATAGTGACGCTATAGTGTACCCATTGAATAGCTGCACCACCCCATTCAAATGCAGCATGGATTTGGCAACCATCCATTATAGTGTCAGTATAAGTGTACCATTGAATAGTTACACCACCCCATTCAAATGCAGTATAGATTTGGCAACCATCCATTATAGTGACAGTATAGTGTACCATTGAATAGCTGCACCACCCCATTCAAATGCAGCATAGATTTGGCAACCATTCATTATAGTGAAAGTATAGTGTACCATTGCATAGCTTTTGCACAGTACAGGTAATCTAAGACGACTTAAATGGTACAGAAATCTTTAAAGGGAACCCTTTGTCCCAATTATACATGTATTATTAAATGTGAAAATGAAGGTAACTTTTTTTATGAAAATGAAATATAACATTTGAGGTAAATGTACAAAATGTAGCCTAACCTTAATTCATATGCATTACATATTGCAGCACATAAAACTTGTTAAACAAATAATTGTATTTAGGCAGGGCAGCTTTAAGAATTGTAAATGTATTGAATTTACAATGTTGCACTCTCACAGAATTCTAAAATGGGTAGAAAAGTAGAATAAAAAATATATTATTGGTGCTAACCTTTGCTTTCAAATGAATGAGGTTTTATGGAGGTAATTTGCAAAGTTAATACAAAAAAATGCCATGTCATTTATACATTGCAAAAGGTGATGTTTTTCTCTGTATTTTAAATAAAGATAATCACTTACACATTGGAAGATTTCCAAGTTTTCCAAAAATCCTCCCAAGAAAACATTGATGAAATTTGGAAGCAAAACAGTATTCCTCAGACAAAAACTTTCACTGTACATTTGTGTGTTTTGTGATAAATATTTGTGGCAGGATCATTTCCCCCTAAAAGCAAAGCTGATCTTTTCAAATTTGCTTAGAATTTTTTTTTTTTAAGTTGTCGATTATTTTGTTCTTTCTGTTTGTGTGAAAGTGCTCATTATCTTTTTATGTTTGTTTAAGAATTATGACTAAAGAAAACAAAAAAGAAAACGGAGAGAGAGTTGACTATTAAAAGAATGTAGAGCTATTAATCTATTATTTCAAAAAGACGAACAAGAACTAAAATTCTGGAAAGCTTTTTCTTTGGAATGAAATGTATGGTATATCAACTGTATGATAAGTGTAGCTATAGACTGGATTTCTACTCCGTTGAAATTTGTACCATTACAAGAAATCTGTAAATACAAGACTTGTTAAAACTATGATGCTGACCTTGCTTCTTTATTGTGATTGGTTTGCTACCATATTCAAATCATGACACCTTACTTCCCCCTGCTACACATTGCCATCCATAGGTGGGGGC
>JAODFY010235196.1:0-10192 GCA_027580055.1 Paracaudina chilensis | reverse complement strand
ACACAGGATATTCTCAAAAAGACAGTTTCGGTAGTTTAGTAGATGAAAGTAGTTTTAGTAGATGAAAGATTCAGGAAGGACATGCATGACCTGTCACTTATGTCAAGAAAAATAACATTGAATTTGTTGACATAATACTCTACTCATAAATGACAGTTTGAATATATATATTTTTTTTTACAATTCATTTAAGGCCATGTTGGCCTACAGTGGATTTACATATGATAGTTATATCCCCCCAGAATACCCAGACAGTATTAAACAATAGTCCACTGTGGTGATTACACATGGTCTAAAGATAAGAGGCATTTTAGGATGCAGTCATATTAGGCATTAACAAACTAAAGCCAGTGGGCAAGTTAATCCTTATCAATGGCACTGTAACCCCATACCAAGGCTCTCGAGCACTCAGATAATACTTGGGACCCTTGAGTTTCAATATAGGAGTAATATATTCTAAACACTACAAAATTAACTAAGAGCCCAGGTACCCCTGGATGCTAATAATGAAAACCCTGAATGGATAGAGGGTCACCGTCAATAAACTTCCAGGGCACAACCTGGCTTTGCTGCATTGAAGACAACTAACCTACAACAGCCTATCGGTAAAGTATCCAATTGGCATTGGGGAATTCGAAAGAGCTGGTGTCTTGTGGGTTCTGCATAAAAACTGTGCTGTAGGTTGTTCAGTATGGCCGTTTCACAGTGGTGATGGGCTAGTTGCTTCTACCTCCCCAGACTTTGAATAAAGTGGTCAAGGAATGTGGCATGCTCATGCCTGTCAGATGGAGACCTTAAATGGCAATCATGGGAGCAGGATGGAGTCACACCTGCCTTGTTATCATGTAAGCACTTGTGAAGAGAAGGCTGAAAAAGCCAGTGTTCATCCATGATCATATCTGGCAGCCTGGGTTATCCGAGGTACAGGGTCGTTCATGAGAATATATATATCCTTCCTGACCCTTAATCTACTTAACTAAGAACCAATTTTGACTCATTAATATGCACTCACCTTGCAATGGTCACAATGATTGGCGCTGGTTGACCTGAGAGAACCGTCTTGACCTTTCTCACCAGCTCTCTGATCTCCTCCTCAGAGCTGACGTGGTGAGGCAGATCATCTTCATCATCGCAGGTCGTCTCTCCCGCCATGTGGATCAACTCTCCATTCAAGGAATCTTTGCTGTTTGCTCTCAAGTCATCAATGAGCTCCTTCATTCTTTGCCATCTAAAAAATAGAAATAGTGACTTTACCAGAGGCAGCAGTGCTTCAATGGTTAGGGGAGCAAGATGGTGAGTACACAACTTCTGTCACCTCTTTGAAAGTTTACTTTCATTTGATGTCTTAGAACTTTGTCTAGATTCGTTGTTTAATTAAATTGCTTCCTGCAGGTCATCCATTTGGGGTGGAAACCAACATCTTTGACAGGTCATATTCCCTTCATATCTACCACTAAATTCGTTTGGGAAATGGATGGAGAGTAAGAGTGCTGATGTATTAAATCCATACAACATGTTTAACTTCTATCACTTCTTCAAAAGTTTCCTTTCATCAATGATATAGAACATCTAGACACTACTCACACCAGACTAGAGCCTTCTGGATGTCATCCATTTGGGGTGGAGAACAACATAGCTGACAGATCAAATGCATTATATTACTATCACTATATTTATGGGGGAAGTGGATGCAGAGCAAGGGTGATGATGAGGTATTAAACCTTATATAACCTGACTTTTTTACTTTCAACACATCAATAAAAAAGTTTCATCTGACAACGGCAAAATAGAACCTCTGTCATCTAGGCACCAGGCCATTGCTCCGTCATCTAGGCACCAGGCCATTGCTTTCTGGAGGTCATCCATTTGGGGTGGTGATAGATCATATTTACTATATATCTATCACTAAAGCTTATGGGACAAGTGGACTGAGAGTAATGCTGCGTTTACATAACTCCCGACTTCCACCCAAGACATAAACACATTCGTTTAAACTCATAGTATAAAAAGAAACAAAAAGGACCCAATAGACTGCGGCAAAACACAACCAAAATGATAGTTTTTACTGATTCATATGACATTAAAGTCACAAAGTTTTGTCCTCACAGCTTTCAAAATTTTGTTTCATTTACCAATGAACTGGTCTCAATTTCAACATTTTTTGACCAGTCTAGTCAAGGTCATTTTCTAATTCCCACTTCACGACCCACGTCCAAGAGTTCCGAGCTATTAAATGGAATGCAGTGCAGATAATGAGGTGACCCTATACAACAACCCTATACAACTTTTAACTTTCAACACCTCTTAGAAATTTTCCTTTCATCTGACATTGGAAATCAACACCTCTGACAGATCATAGTCACTATACATCGATCACTTAATTTGTTGGGGAAATAGACGAGGAGCAAGAGTGATGTTGAGTTAGTTATATTACTTACAATTTTAATAAAGCATCTGGCAACCTTTTTTAAGTCATCAGCTCACTTTGACTTTAAAACTTAGTTAAATATTATTTTTTATGTATTGTACAGCACTTGTTACTCAAAGATTCTATTTCTATACATACATATTTTTTTAAATCACTAATTAAAATTATAAAGATAAACAAAATTTTGGATGCAATGTGCAACTGCGATGTCAAAAATGTTGCCAGATTCTTAATTAAATTGAAGTTAAATTTTTCACTTGACTATTCTTTTAACCCTATACAACATGACTTTTCATCACCTCTTTGAAAGTTTCCTTTCATCTGACGACGGAGAACCACTGTCATTGAGGCACCAAGAAATTGCTTTCTGAAGGTCATCTAATTGGTCAGCTCTCTTCTGTTGTATATGGTTGATTGCTTCAACACTGCTCTGCTCAGGCATCTTGAAATGATACAGCTCCTTTAGGATGTTGTACTGCTCCTATGAGAAAAAAAATTAAGTTTCTTAGATGTGATATTGCCTGTGTAGGATGTGACGTGCACTGTTATGCAAGGTTGTATATGACTGATCTATCTGCCTTCTACCAAAATGTTGACAGGAAAAGCAAAACATGCTTATTGGCTGTCCTTCAGGACTTCCAAATTATCCTATTAGTGATGTCATTAGGGTGCCAAAGTCTGTTTTTCTTTATATTTTGCATGTATTTTTTCATACCAACTTGAAAGTGTATGCCAATTATGTATGCCATTATTGAAATATGTTTTACGTGAAAATATAGATACAAAACTTCATAGCCTTTCTGTAAGTCATTTTTCTGAAAAATAACAACCTTCATAATGCTAGAAAACATTTTAAACAACAGTGATAACTTGAAAATATAATAAGAGAAATTGGATGCTGATTTCAGTGTCTTGGGCATCTTTCTATCCTATATATTTCAAATAAGCTAAGGTTACCTGTTAGGTTTGTTTATCCTTGTATTGTAATGATAAAGGTGAGCAGTCTCTATACCAAGGCCTCAAGACTAATATATTAGGTCTGTTACGATGGTTTGCCGACAGACAGGCCAGAGACTGAGCCAGGTCTCTTGCAAGTCCAACAACACTGCTACACATAATTAGTGTTTAGAATGGATTAGATACTGTACCTTGATCTGATAAACAGGAATATACATCATAGAAACTATCATTTGTCATTCAATTGTCAAAATATACTATATACAGGTGTATAGTTAATGGGGGAGGACAACTTGAGCACTTTCATCCAAAAAATGAAGGCTAAAATTGTTCAAAGTAGTTACATTTTGTACCATTTTCAGAAATGGGGTGTCCCCGCCCTTTATAGGCCTCCCTCAGGAATGTGCATTGCATGAGCTAGACCCAAATCCAATTGACAGAACTCCAACTCCAAAGAACCTCACCACCCCTAAAAAAATTCTGGCACTTGAACATCAAATAAAATTGAAAGAGACATTTTGACACATATCTGCAAAATAGACATGTACATCAATTCTGAACAAACTTACCAGTGTATAGTCTAGCTTAAATGGATTCTGTGTTGAGAAGAAGTCTAAATCAATATCTAATATGAAAGCGCCTCCTTGTCTAAGTGCACATTCAACAGCATCGCGCACTTTACTGTTTGATGGAAAAGAATCATTTCTGCTTGTGGTATCTGATCCATAAACGTGACCCCCCTCACTCGATGTTTTCCGAAATTCTTCATCAGCTAACCTTCTCATTTTCTTTTCCGAAATTGAATCCGACTTTTTTAAAGGAAGATTGTTCAATTGGCCCTGTGTTCTCTCCTGATTCATTTTATGAGATTCATGGTTTAACAGTTTAGCCTCTTTGACATCTCTTGGGGAATCAAGGTCAGATTCATGCAATAATTTGGCTTCATCCTCAGTCTGCACCTTTGAATATGCATGGCTTGTCTCGTAGTTTAGGGTGACTACATTCAAATCCAGCTCTTTCGAATTGACCATGTCCTCATCTGAAGCAAACATCACGTCACTCACATAATACTCGTCAGGCCAGTTTATCCTACACAGCAAAATATGAAACCAAAAAACTGGTGATTATGATAACACCAGTGAGGCCTCTCACCGAATCTGCACAGCATAGGAAATACATGGTGGCTGAGAGCAAATAGCCATCTTGTTCTGTAAAACAGTGCCCCACCAGCCACCCCCAAGAGAGAGAAGAACCAGGAGGGTGGAATTTTCCATATAATATGAAGTCCCCATCTGATGGACATGAGCATGCCCCATACTTTCGAGGAGGTGGAAGCTGCTTGTCCGTCACCACTGTGCAAAAGCAGTGTCGAACAACCTGGAGCAGACAACCCCCATCAACAACTGCAGCACAGCCTCGACGGAGAAGTCACATGAGGCCAGCTTGAAATTCAAACCGGGGGCTCCTGAATGTCAGTTGGACACTCTACTGATAGGCTACACTCACACCAATATGTACCAATGTGTACCAGTATGTACGATGCTGGCCAATGATTTATAGCTTACTTGATATTAGATCATGATACACTGTATATTGGAAATAAGTAAACAATTTTCTGCCCAACGAGAATATCTTCCCATCACAAGTTTAGTTTATTTCATCCTTTGAATACTTGTTTTTTTAACAAATTATATATCAGGTAAATAGTAGCAGAACAAAACAATGTAGTAACATAAATGGTGGAACATAAGCGCAACCTTTCTAGTCTGGTCCCATAAACAAATGATAATAAAGATCAATAGACAGACTTGTAGACTTGACTTTCATTGATCTGAAATCTGAAATTATAATCAGTATGTTGAGGAAACCCCAACTCCACATAGATTTTCCATCGTCAAGGAGGGGGAAAGAGGAAAAATTACTATGAAGTAATAAATATTGTGAGGTCACGGGGGGAACTTGCAATAATGTAATTGATCTCTGCAGTGTACTGTATGTACTGAGAAATCTCACACTCTCGAAAAACAAACACTTTTTTAACAGCCTGTTACAACAAGTTTGACAACAAATGATTTGGATTTGAATGAAAAGTCACAAATTTGTTCATAAAACATCAGACAATACACTTCCTTTTTAGTGAATAATTACTTGCATTTCCCTCCTATCAGGGTACAAAATAGCAGCAAAAATAGTCTAAAATGAACACAGTGGTAGGTGCTAGTATGGGTAGTTTATGCCATAGTAATCACCCATAGGTATTCATAACATTAGGTTCCTCTACCTAATGTATTTTCTGTTTTCCTATAGCACATTTTGTCTAAGGCATTTTAGCCACCGTGATGCTCCCCCTCATGATGTTAATCAACTCACAGAATATCTTGGTTATTAAATTAACACAACAATGAAACGAGTTTGGAACCCCAAATCTGGAGTACAGGGTTTTGACACATGGTCCTTCAATCTGTGTAAGTTTGAAGGCAATCTGTTACATGTCTATTGATCTTTAACATTATGCTTCATAACTTAATAACAATTATTCAAGAAAGAAAAACAGAATAGGTTATAATCATAAACAGAGATTAATAATAAACTCACCTGATTGTGCCATGTGTACGATGCTGGCCAACGATGACCTTCCTTGACCCTTCTGGGAGCTGATCGGCCCATGGTGGCTTCATCCAAACTAAATGATTGATGTGACCAGCAAACACAGCAGGGATTATCCAATTCTCAATACTCAGGTAGCTGTGAAAAAATAATGAATGAGTGGACTGAAGCTATATTGTAGATTTTATAGGTGTTTATATAATCACAGCAACACCAAATTATAGCATTTAAAGCCTATATAGAAGTTGTCTTTCATCGTGTTGAAATACGGTACAGGCAGTTAAGCCATAATTTTTAGACCTGGAGACAATTGCCCATCTTGGTGGACGTGAATACAAGCAAGCAAGCCAACTTTAATACACACCAGCTCAACACTTGTAGCTTGAAGACATCTTGGGCCGGTATCTTGGAGGGAATCTGGAGGTCTGGATGTGAGTCTAAGTGGATCAGACTGATACCTTCAAAAGGTAAATGTCGCGATGCTATTGAACGGTAGATGTGCTTCAGAACCTGAAAAATATTAATATTTATATACAATTGATCATATATGATTGTTATTGATAATGATACTAATATTTATTAACAAATGCAAATGTTATCTGATCAGCTTAGAAACATTAATGAAAATAATCACAATGAGAATAACCAATATAAACCAGAGCCAATGACCTAGCCTATTAAAATTACAGTAGGTTGTACTAGTCACTGAACACTAATGTATACTAAGTTCATTTCTCTCTCTATTCTACAGTCACTGTTGGATACCTACTAAAATTCTGTCCCTTAAGAAAAAAAGTGAAAATTCACTTAATTAATCAATAATTCCCCCAAATTCTTTAAGAGAAATTAGAAACCCAATGAAACACTCAGATAATCAGGGAAAATTGCCTCACAGGTGTCAGCGCCATATTGATATTAAACCCTTAATCACTCACATAAAAAACAAACTGCTTATTTCCACAATGTCAAACATACAGTTTTTAATATTGGCCTCTTCATTCATAATATCATCATCGCAAAATTGTGTACCTGTATATCAAAAAAATGTTCCATTGACTCAATGATAAGGCCTAATTTTGCCTTAAATTTTGGTGGGTTTATTTGAGTATCAATTAAAAAAATTCAATGCATTCAGAGGGTGAATCATGGTATCGTATCAGGTATATTATCCTGGAAAGTTTGGTAAGAAAATATTATTTGCAAGGTTCCATGAGACGTTCCAGGTCCAATTTGACCTGGATATTAAGTGACAGAAGTTAGTGTGTACCCTTCAGCTACTGTGATTAGTGTTCAATTATCGGTATCAGAATTGGACAGATTATTGCATAATCGGAATTAGAAAAAATATCCAATACCAGTTAGGTCATGAATACAGATTATTGAAGTATGGATGAAAAATTCAATTGATATTCTGAATTTTCAAAAAATAAAAACAATAACAAAGATATCATCTGCCTTCAACATTGCAACTTCATCTACACAGGCTGCGATGATTGCATTTTTATCATATCATTCATGCTGATGACAATGCAGTATGGATATTGGCATTATCACCAGTTTAATGCATCATTCACTTACAGTATAACACTAACATAAATGTTACTATAATGTGAACCAAAATAATCGGGCAGTTTATGGAAAGAATAATCTGTAATCTGTATTAATTATCAGATATTGGCATAATCGTTTGAACAGAGAGCAGTACATGGTAGTGTTCGGCAGCAGCCCTAACATTAGTATTAGGTTGTACTGCTAGCATTTTAGGAATGTATTTTATTTAAGGCATTAAGCACCTGTCAATTCTATGACGGACCCCCAGCCCCAGACAGGGCATGTCACTGGTAGAGTCATGGTTAGTGAGAGTAGTGACTTAGGGTGCATCAATTGGATTGCAGTGCATCCAATTCACCCGACCACTAATAAACAACCTTTTCTTTTACAATAATTTTCGGTACTAATTTAGAATCCGTTCCAGGAAATAACTACATCATGACAACCCCTACCCTAATGCACCTGTCAGTTGTATGACAGACCATCACACCTCCGGACAGGGCGCATCACTGATAGAGTCATGGTTAGTGAGAGTAGTGAATTAGGGTGCATCAATGGCACCGAAATGGTCAGTCAAAATACGTGCGTCATCTCTCAGGGTGTGTCATGGGGTGAGTCACAGTGTAAATATCAGAAACGTACAGTAGGTATTAAAGTCAATGGTGTGTCAATTTTTCTTATTTCAGAGGTAATATCCGGTGTATAACTCATTTTCTTGGCATAGATTTTGGCCGAAAACTGTATACACCTAGGATTTCAATAACAGATGTCTGGCGTACCAAAAACTTACATTTCAAACTGGATGGTAACCCGTGAATCCTAATGTAACCCTGGAATAAAAGTTTCTAAACTAAAACCATACACGTTTATTGGCGGCTGGGTGAACAACACATTCTGTTAATTTGCCCGGTCATACATGTATGTACATACAAGACATACGACCAGCGTTCGGGTGAATGGACACTAGTTAACGTTAGCCCTACAGTGGGGCCTATTGGCCCGGATGATTGTACTGCAGTAACATGGTACATACTCAATTTGCACACCTAAACGATTAAAAACATTCTTTTTGAAAATTATCAAAACAATGCTTGAACCTACTTTATTTTCAAAACCGCTATTGTTTTACCTTAAAACGATGTCATACTTGAACAGGACAGTGAACAGAGAGAAATATTGTAAATTTAAAATGTGATGTTGAGTTCCTAAAAAAATCTAAAGGTGTTGTCAATTTGTGCACTCTGGGACTGAGTTAGAGAAACACAAGTTTGTTGACCTCTATCTAGCCTAGACCTAGCCTATGGTACACACTATGAACAAATGTTATGTTGGTCGGAAGGTTGAAAGCCTGTGAAATGAGAGAAATTCATCCATAAACCAATGAGTCCCGAGCCTTAGTCTAAAAAGGTAACATTAGTAAGAACATTGTGTAAAAGAGCGACTTTTGAGGTAAAAATGGCCTGAAACAAACCAAGTAGGCCTAAATGGATTCATATTAATGGAAAACGAGTTACACTTTCAAACTGAATGTGAACTTTGGTAGGCTGGCATGTTGTTACGGTGAATGGAACATTATGTGTTAGTGCGCAAATTGAAAAGGTGCGCAAATTGACAACACCTAACGATACTTACTGGACCAGCTGCCGGGTAAATAACCCTTAGGACCTAGGCCTATGACGTATCCTAACACCTAACCCTGTCCGCTAACCATGTTCCCTAACCCATCTGTTCCCTGACCCTGTCTGTTATTGTTAACCCCGTTTATCGTGGAAGAAGCACCAACACTAAACCCTACAGTACGTGGCATCCGGGTCAGTAGCCACAACCTAGCCCTACTGTACCATCACTACATGCACTTTTGCCAAATAGCATCTACTGTAGTGTAACGTTAAAAAAGATTAGGCCTAGGCCCCTAGGCCAGTGCATTGGTAAAGTAGCATGATGTAGCGTTATACACCGTTAGAAAATGGCAGCCACGCACACTTTTATAGATGTAACGATACGATTGTATATTACCTCATGATGATCTTCGACGACTATAACTGGTAGTTTGTCGTATATCCGACGTTTTTTGGTACAACGAAGTTCTTCCATATCTGAAGTTGAAAAAATGTAGTGGATATGTCCTCCAATATGCACATCTGTGAACAATGTGAACAATGTTATTCGGCGTCATTACGCGCTAATACACGCCGTTTGTTGTAAAATGTAACTTGATCTTGAAGTGCGCGATTAGAGGTTTCCATCAGCAAAAATTTATAATTGTTAGGTTGCCATGTCCTATATAACACTAACGGCTAAATTTCGTAACTAAATAAAAGATCACAAAATGCTTGTAAAATTGGCAAGTCTTATACATGCTCCCCTGTAATAAAGGTTTCCCCTGTAAACTTGTCCCCACACGTTGACAT
The DNA here is from genome assembly GCA_027580055.1 of Paracaudina chilensis. Lineage (NCBI taxonomy): Eukaryota > Metazoa > Echinodermata > Holothuroidea > Molpadida > Caudinidae > Paracaudina > Paracaudina chilensis. The sequence goes on along the minus strand of JAODFY010235196.1, from coordinate 238 downwards.
TTTCTCTATTCATATAATAATTAACAGTGGCGTATTCAGGCGGGGGCGCAACAGGCGCGCGCCCCCCTATTGGCCGGCCAATAAAAAAAAAACGTATAATTTTTGTCCTCCTTAATTAAAAACGTAAATATCGGGCAGACTTACAAAAAAAAAAGGAATTTCTTAAACAAAAATATGCTTCAAAAGTTGCATATAGTACCAGATTGCATCTAAGGACTCTTAATTATTCAAAATTTTC
>JAODFY010235185.1:0-10192 GCA_027580055.1 Paracaudina chilensis | reverse complement strand
TCATGTCCTGTTACATCCATTATGTTGTCATTTGTACCAATGTTTAAAGGGATACTGAGAGCATATATGCTTGGTAGCCACACCTTTCATGTCCTGTTACATCCATTATGTTGTCATTTGTACCAATGTTTAAAGGGATACTGAGAGCATATATGCTTGGTAGCCACACCTTTCATGTCCTGTTACATCCATTATGTTGTCATTTGTACCAATGTTTAAAGGGATACTGAGAGCATATATGCTTGGTAGACACACCTTTCATGTCCTGTTACATCCATTATGTTGTCATTTATACCAATGTTTAAAGGAATACTGAGAGCATATATGCTTGGTTTCCTGTTACATATGTCACAAAAAAATAACTTTTCCAAAATGCCTGTTTGGGAAAACCTTCATGTTGATAGTAACCCTATGGCTATAAACAGTATCTCTAGAATGAGTAATCTTTACAACATCCTTGTAATCTGAAAAAGGTTATCCAGTATGGTTATGGTTACTCATATAGTAGTTTTAAACTGTAAGCCTTATGAGAAGGCTTTATATGATTTTATCTTCTTTTCAAATTAAGACAAAATTCAGTACAGATTATCAAATTGCAAACTAAAAATGTTTTAAAGAATTCTCTCAGAAAAGTATGAAATAATTGACACAATAAGGCTTTGTTTAGAGAAAGACATATGCTATACTGGCATACAGGTATTGATAAATGCTATTATTTTGTTATTTTCATTAACATCATCATCTACTGGTATACAGTTATCACAAATAGAAATGACTAATCCACACCAACATCATTTAAGAACATACATGGATTGCTAAAAGGTTTACCTGCTGTTTCAGATGAATCTGGATGTCGTATATGGAGACACTGATTCCATCATGATCAACACCAACTGCAACAACTTGGAGCAAGTTTACAAGATTGGGAACAAGGTCAGTTCCTTCACACAAAGCTTCTCCGGGTCTATAGAGGTTTCTCATGCTACATCACTGGCTTGATCTGACAGATTAGGCTGTGATTACAGATGCACTTAGCCAATCATATTTGTGTAATTTAGGTGCTTGGTTCAATATAAATAATTATTGTTAGGTATGGACGTCAACATGCTCAATGGAAAATGCTTTAGCCACAAAAAATACCATTGTACATGAGTACATACATCTAAAGCTGCTGCAGGATGGCTTTGATCAATATTCTGCATTACGTCAAAGGAGACACTTCATCATGTTCATCAATGTCATGGTTTGAATTAGAATGTCAGCCACATTACCATGACCAGGTGAATAGTTTCATGCATCACTTGATAGCAACTAAACGATCCTGATGGTGTTAATTCTGACATTCTCACCATTTCACTAAACCAGTACAATGAAATATGTGTAATTTTCTTTGAATTTCTTTAATTTAATCAAAACATAATACAACTTAAAAAAACAAACAGAAAACATGTGAGATGATGAACAAACACCACAAAACTGACATAGATGCTAATTACATCAGCAGTACAGCATTGTTGCCAGATTACTAATTTTAATTATAATGTATTTGTTGTAAGTGAAGTCTGAGGTGAATAAGTTTGCCAGATTACTAATTTAATTATAATGTTGTATTTGTTGTAGGTGAAGTCTGAGGTGAATTAGTTTGCCAGATTACTAATTTAATTATAATGTTGTATTTGTTGTAGGTGAAGTCTGAGGGTGAATAAGTTTGCCAGATAACTAATTTAATTATAATGTTGTATTTGTTGTAGGTAAAGTCTGAGGTGAATAAGTTGTACAGGTTGTTGGAGATTGACATTGATGGTGTCTACAAGTCCATGCTCCTTCTCAAAAAGAAAAAGTAAGTTTTGTACTTTATTTGAGATTAAGTGTTAAGTCATGTTCAGAAAACCTGTATCTTACATGTGATTTGGATCATTAACAAGTTAACTTCATGTCATATGTTTGGGTAGCAACAGCTTTTTTGTTGATATGCTGACAGGTATGCTGCCCTCGCTGTGGAAAAGGGACCCGATGGAACAGTAAATTACATCAGAGAACTGAAGGGTCTTGATATCGTACGCAGGGACTGGTGTGACCTTGCTAAAGATGTTGGAAAGTGAGTTTTGTCACATTACTTGCTGAATATGTGTTAAGGAAACTGAATTCTAAGAGCTACTTAATTGACCAAACAAATATACCCTAATGATTTCTGATTCTAAATGAGCTAGCCTTGTCAAGCTAATATTATTTTAAGATTTTTCTGTTTAAGGTTTTGCTGTTGCAGTCCTCATATGAAATTTCATCTCATTGATATTTATGAATGGGTGAGGCACCAAATCTCAAAATTGACAGGATTAATATCATTTTAGCCTGGTAGACAGGCCTCAACAAATACATTCCTCATTGGCTTGTGGATTTGGACGTATGGCGACCTCAAAATATATCTTTCACACTTTAGCAAGTTGCTCAAACCCACACTGTAGCCTATGTTAATTGTACATCAATCAGGCTGTTATAAAGAGAATCCTATCATCACAAACCCATGAAAGCCTGTCCACAGAGCTTTTCCAGGACTCACTCAAACTTCCAGATTTTTACAAACTTTATGGATGATAACAATCATTGCTCAATTCTATTTTTTTTTATATTGATGAATGAAAATGAATCATCACAATGGAATGTCATAACACTTAAGTTTTAATGGCATCTGAACCACAAAACCTATTAATGTTCTGGTTTTACATTATTTTATTTTCTCTTGTACCAGTTATGCGATTCAGCAGATTCTCTCAGAGGAATCAAGAGAAACCATCGTGGATAACATCCACACCAAACTAAGGGATGTCGGGGAAAAGGTGATGCAAAATGAAATACCAATGGAGAAATATGAGATCAGGAAGGTGAGGCCAAGAGAATAAAATCTTATTTAAGCTTTAACTACATTAAGAGCTCAATGTTGCAAAAGCTTGCTTTGGTTTAGTATGGATACAAATATGACCAGGAATGCTCCTCACATTGAATATTTCATGTTTCTGATTCCATCTGAAGCAGACACATGTCTGGATGTGGGTCTGGTAATCCTGATCGCTTCAAATGGAGTAGTTGCTAAGGCGTCCAGATCCTATTCAACCAAATGACAAATGTCTATGCATGACATGGCTTTTACAATCAATATTCACTGCCTGTGCTTAGCCAAGCCTAAGTAGAGGTTGTAAGGTCAAAACCATGCCATAGCCTTCATTGATGTATATACAGAGGGCAGAAGCACATGGTCCACATCCACACTTGATGAAGATTAAATCTTATTTTGTTTTGTTAATTTCTTTATCACACCATTACCATTGTTTAAATGTAATAATTAATATCATTAATTTATTAAGAAGTTAATGTTCAATTTGAAAGTTAGTATGCTAAAAACTTGTGGCTTGTCTGAGAGCTCAATCCCTTTAAAGGTTAAGAAAATTATATAATTTGATGAATGAAAATAGTTTAGTAATCCCTTTCCCCACCACCCTCCCCTCATTTATCCTGAATTTTACATATTCAAGATGCAGTTAAGGCAGATAACACAACCAAAATAATATTTTACAGACGGTCAAAATCTCAAATTTTATAAAGTGTCCCGATAATTTTGTTTCCACACAATCCACATTCATGCTTCTGGAATCTGGCCTTAAACTGTTTGGCCACTGCATGGATTAAAACAATTATAATGCTTTATGGAATCTACTGGCATTAATATTTTTGACAATTTATGGATTTAAACAATTGGCTTGTTAAAACATTTTCAAACTCTATTCTCAAATGGATTGTTTTTCCTTTGCAGAGTTTGACCAAGTCCCCACAGGACTACCCGGACAAGAAAAGTCTTCCCCATGTACAGGTTGCCCTGCGGCTTAACCAGCAGGGGGGAAAGATGATCGGGGCTGGGGACACTGTGTCCTATATCATATGTGAGGTAAGTGGTTGCTATGCAAATAATCAGCAAAAAGTGTCTTGCAAAATGATCAGTGGACACTGTCTAGGAATAACATCTGGGAAGTAAGTGTAGCTTTGGGAGCTAATGAAGGGGAACAGTGTAGGGGACACTGTCCCCAATATCATATGTGAGGTTAGTGGTGGCTCTGCAATAACCAACAAATAAAATGCGTATACTATTTGTGATGCTGCCACCAATATAAACTGGAGCAAGGTGATCAGTCTCCTATATCGTCTGTGAGATAAGTTGTTGCTATGTGATATATCCTGCGAGGGGGTAAGAGTGTCCCATGTTAGAGATGCTGCCACCTATATAAATATATGATCAGTGTACATAATGCCATCCTCTATATTGACTGGGCAGCAAGTACTTTCCCTGCAGCATAACCAGCAGGGGTAACATTTTCTTGCCATCAATAACAGATCATTTCTGACCTTTTCATTCAAACAATGCAACTTACAAAGCTACCAATTGGAAGGGGAATGTCTGTGGAAGTTACTATGACAATGATATCAGCCATGTTATATCTGATTAGACGCACTGTATTTGTGCTCCAATTTCCAAGGCATTATACAGCTGTAAATCTGGGTCACGATTTAGGGGAAGCAATCACTGGTGCAAAAGTAGAAGTTTTTGGATGTCTCTGTTAGCAACTTTTGATGAATTTCACAATTTCAAGAGGAACTCTTTTTTTCATTTGATCAGGATGGTTCTAGTCTGCCAGCGAGCCAAAGAGCCTACCACCCTGAAGAAATGCGTAAAGGAACCAACCTGACGATAGATCAGAAATACTACCTAGCCAATCAAATCCACCCCGTCATCTCCCGTCTCTGTGATCCAATCGAGGGAACTGACACTGCTCAGATTGCAGAATGTCTTGGTAAATGATAACTTGTTGGATGAGTTTGTTATGGTGCATCAGTATATTGGTGATAATATTGAAATTTTAATCACAGATTTATATATTATAATCATAAGTTGATTGTATGGGGCACATGTGAACATAACTGTCCACTACATAATGTCCACTACATAGTGTCCTCTACATAATGTCCACTACATAGTGTCCACTACATAGTCATCAGTATGTGTGAACACTATGCAATGATTAGTTCACAATCAAAATAATGGTTGTGTTGGTACAGTTATTAAATGTGTAATTTACTTCATAAAGCTTGGCATAAATCAATGAATCTTGTTTTGGTTATAGGATTGGATCCAACAGGTTACAGGAATGCCATGAATAGACAGGACGATGAAAACGATGCTCTTTTGGGTGCCGCTGCGATTCTCGATGATGAGGAACGATTCAAAGATGCAGAAAGATTCAAGTTCATTTGTCCAGACCAGAACTGCAAGAAAGAGAACATCATAGACTGTGTCTTTTATGGCAGTGTAGGTGTAACTCTGTTCCTACAGAGCATGAACCGTCCCTTCCCTCCCCCTCCTAATACCTAGCCAATCAACATTAGGCCTTTTCCTGACATCTGTACAGTCAGACATTTACAGTTTACGTCAATCGTTTACTAATATTAGGCCATATAATTATCATTCATTTCTATCAGGCTAATTCAACCTTCTGTTAACTGTTCATTTGTCAACTTAACATTTGGCCTTCCGCCTTTTCAACCATCCATCAACTCGACCTGTCGTTAATTCGACCTTCCAACTCCATGAAGCATTTCCTGTAATCTTGCCAATAAGATTCTTTTTGAGATAACAGGGATGTTTACATGTGAAAAGTTGTTGAGTCCTCAACATATATTGTGAACAACATTTTACATCATAAAATTAATGAAAGGATCATTCCCAGGTTGATATGAAAAACAAAAGGAGTTCAAAGGTTGAGTTGGCAAAAGGTCAAGTTAATCCAATGTTCCAATTGAAGAATGGAAGATTTGTTGTATGGTCAAACTACCGAAAGCTACTACCAACTAAATTATCCTAACAACATGCTGGAGCTGTCATTCTTGACAAGTAGATGAACATGAGTACATATGCCATCTTGTTTGGAGTTACAAATATTAAACATAAATTGCTTAACCTATTGACATATATTAACTGTATGATAATTATACGGCAGTGAAATGCCAAGGTATTATCATTCCTAAGGGCAGCATTTAAAACTTAGCATGGACATGCAGATATTACAATATCATGTAAACAGCATAAAAAATAAGCTGTCATTAATTTTTTGGTTTTGCAGGGAACTGAAATGGAGTGTAAGCTATTTCAATGTAGCAAGAAAGGTTGCGAGGTCAAACCACTGGAGTATGTCGCTCTGATGCAGAACAAAATAACCATGGTCATCCGACAACATGTGAAAAAATATTACATGGTAAGTCACAAAATTGGTGTGCTAAAACAAATATATTACGTGGTAGGTCCGAAATAATAATGCTAAAGAAATGTATTACATGGTATTTGACATGAAATTTGCTACTGCTCTAGACACTGTCTGTTATGACCAGTCGGGATAAACGTTATTGCGATGCTTTGTCTTTTTATGGGATAAGAATGCCTACATACTTACAAGAATTATAAGTCAATTGAAACAAATCTATACAGTGCAAACGTAGATGTTTGGCCAAACACAACATAGCAATTGAAAAGGGTTTACTTAGTAAAGCTGTTTTGACTTGACTGAAAGGCATGCCATTTACATTAGAATGCATTATATTACAAGGGGAACCCCCTTAAATACCAAGAAAAGAACCTCTTCACTATAAAGGCTGTATATAGACTATCATCCCAAAATGAAATTCAATATAATGGTAAAGAATTGTCTAGGAAATTACTAGCGTGTTAAAGGAATTGTCTGTATCCAATCCCTGACTACTTTATAAAAAGGAAGTGAATATTTAAATACCTTTGTATATAAATATGCATGTTTTTGTGATATAGAATTTGAGAAACAAATTTTGGAAACACAACTTTTCACAAACCAGAAGTATAAGCCTGTCCTAGCTAACTCTAAAATTATGACGTTACGTTGGCACATTCATCTCATGTTGTGATACAGTCGTACTTGTCATATGTATGTACGCGTACGATTTTAGCCTCAGGCCTAGGCTAGGTAATGCCTTTATGCTAGCTACATATTTTGCTACATATTTTGAAGATCTCTTGGCAATTTGTTGCCTTTGGATTACTGTAGAAATGTCCATGACGTCTCTAGCACTGCCTTCGTTAAGCAAACACTTTGAAAATCTTTGTGAAGTGTCACACACCTTCATTAACCTTAGGCCTATCGCTAACGTTAGGTATTTTGGCAGCTAACTTGGCGTATTGTTCCTCTGTCATTATTGGCTCAAAATCACCGGTCTGGATCATGCTCCATGATTTTTTGTTTGTTTTGTCTTTTATTGTCATGACGTTTTGTGGAGGTATAGGCCTAACTTTTCTGTTAATTAGTGCTCTCCCAATACTGTGTGCAAACAAATATAGGCCGCCTGTACTTCATAACGTATGTGTGTATGGCCGTCGATAAGCTTGCTATAGCTGATCACATCCGATATTTATATTGGAACGCAGAATGCTAAAAACAATGTGCCATAAATGTGTAGATAAATTGCGCACATTCATTAGGCTCCTAAAAGACGACCATTTTCAAAGCTTATTTTCAGCATTAATGAAGGGTCTAGTAAGGATATGGTGCATGCAGTTAAAAAGTTGAAAATTTAATCCCCTTAAATCATGCCAACTTCATCCGTCACTGGACAATTCCTTTAAGGAACAGGGTTTAATAATAATATCAGCAAATAATTTATTTTTAATAATTAATGTTTGTCATTTTTTTAGGCTGTATAAAGCCAAAAATATATTAACTTGAAGATATGTTGCTAAACATTTACTTACAGACCTCTATATATAAGTCTATTAATTAAGCAACTTGGCTAATCACTGCAGTCATATGAAAGTGTCTCCTCTTTGCTTATAGGGATGGTTAGTCTGTGAAGACTCGTCATGTGACCATCGTACCAGGGCAACACCTCTTTACCCTCAGCGTAGGGGAATTCCCTGCCCGGCATGTCAGCGAGCATTCCTAGCCCCAGAGGTTTGTAGTAATTCATCATACAAATTGCCTAGCAACCATATACCCTAGCAACCACATCATACATTTCCCACCAATTAAATCCCTGAGCAACCACATCTTGCCAACCACAGCATCTGAAAATACATATCATAGCAACCATATTCCTAAGCAACTGCATCATCTTTAAAAAAAATCACAGCAACTATACCCTATACAATTGTCGCTGTGCATTTAACTTTCATTATTGTGATTAACTATCAATTCCTCGGACATCTGTGTTGCGATGGATTTGCATCATAATTGATCCCTGGATTGGGCAACATCACCAATAAAGAACTATAATTGTTCCAAATATAGATGCATTTCTTAGTGGTGATTAGCAGTGACCCATTGGGTATAAGTGTTCTACCATCATTCTATGTAGCACATACATACACAACTTATTGTATATCGCCCACCCACTGTGTGAAGTGTGCACTACCATCATTCTATGTAGCATATACATACACAACTCTATGTATATCGCCCACCCACTGTGTTAAGTGTGCACTCCACCCAAAGCTGAACATTTCTTTTGATGTCATTTTATATGTATATAACGTATATACCCAGGCACAGGCCTGCACACTACCTTCCAGTATCACATAGCCATACAGATGTGCACCTTCCTGGGCCCCCAGTTGAGAAAATTTACGGGGCTTAGATGCAAAATGTTGCTATTTTCCCATATTTTTTAGTATATTGATGAGTATTTTTGAGGGTGATGATTATAACATCTGGGGGGTAATGGGAGGAGGGGGAGCAAAACAAAAATCTGTAACATCGCCACTCACTGTATGTCACCTATATTAACATCTAATGTATTACTGTTTACATCTTAATTGTCCTGTTTTTTGCAGTATACTGATAAAGCTCTCTACAACCAGTTGTCATTCTACCAATCAATATTTGATGTTGAAAAAGCATTGCAGAGAATGACCGTTGAAGACAGGAAATTTGGTGAGTTTTTTTCATGAACACAATGATATGGTAAAGAGACATGTTTATTCATGAATACATGTTAAAGAGGTATGTTTATTCATGAATGTTGCAGAATTTTGAAGAGATGCTTATTTATGCATACTGGCATGTTAAATCGATGTTTAATCTTGGATACAACAGCATTTAAAAGAGATGCTTATTCATAGACACTGGCATGGTAAAGAGGTATGTATATTCATGAATAATGCAAAATTATAAAGATAATTCTATTCATGAATGATGGCATGTTAATATATATTTATTAATGGATACTGACATGTTAATTAGGGGTTAATCAATGTAAAAGTGGGTTTCTATAGGATAATGCACGATCGGGGGTTAATGCAAGCGATGCATGAGAGTGTAGCCCGAGTGCATCCATCTTGGCATTCATTCATACCTTATGATAAAAAAATACAATTTTTGTGTAACAGATTTGATAAATATGTTAGCCCGTAGAATTGTTTATTAACTACCAAAACAACAATGCACATGTGCAAATAAAAAAATAACACCCAAACGTTTGACCACTTATATTCACAACAGTTTTATGGCTATCAGTCAGACTGCATCGAACATGGAATTGGAAGCAATTGGAAAGGTTGTGGATTAACATGAACACTATGAACACATGAATAATAGCATAGACAGATAATCAAAATTCTTCATACTTCCATAGCACCCACACCGCTAGGAACATAATGAAACCCTACATTATGCACTGCACTAGCACTGTTCATGTAGTCAGTTTAAATGTAAACAGTAGTCTGTGTACGTACGTATATCATATCACACATATGTATGTACGTTCACATGTATGTCAACGAATGAGTGGACAGTGTAGTCCAGTAGTGTATCATAGTGTTGAACTATACGGTCATTTTGGATTCATCATGGAATATATTAAACAGTTGAACTCGCCTAACGTTAGACCTAGTTGAGAATTTTTTGTCTAACATTATTATGCCTACAGTAGTTTAGGCTATATACCCTAACACTAACAACAATGCTAACATTAGACCTAATGTTAAGCTAAGTCTGTGAAATTAACGATAATTCTTGTGTGTGTGCATGTGTTTTGGCCAAACAGGCTTTCATGTTTCTTGCTAGGCCTAAGGACTACTTGCAAAAGGTAATGTTATGTAGTAGTATTACTACCCTCTTTAATGTTTCGA
>JAODFY010235174.1:0-10194 GCA_027580055.1 Paracaudina chilensis | reverse complement strand
TTGGAAGGACTACCAAGTTTTTTGCAGGACTACCAAATCTTTGAAAATCTTTGAAACTGGTAGTCCTTCGGACAACCATCTCAAATTCCTGAAAATCCAACACTGCTAGGCCTAAGGCCATAACACCTTGGTAAAGGTAGAACACCACAGTTCACTTATGGTAGTTATAGGCTAAATTTACACAGTTATTATTTATTAGTTATTGTGTGGATTGTTGGTAACATTAGGCGGGCCAGTCAGTGATTGGAAGCTACTATGAAAGGGATGTAATAGGCTATGATTTATGGACAAAGAAATGAGAATAAAACAAGGGAAAATATAATAAAATACAGGAGAAAAGAAACAACTTATTTTCATTAATTTTTCAATTATCAACTCAAATACCGTATCAAGATACCATCAGTTTAGAAATTAATACTGCAGTAATAATAAATATTGATATATGGCCCAAGCCTAATTGGTATTTCAATTTTTAAAGTGTGCTATTATTAGGGTATATAATAAATCAGAAAGTTGACAAAAATTTGTTCCCAGAGTGGAATGAAGCTTTTGTCACACCAGTAATCCATTAAAGGAGGTGTACTATGCCATATTTATATTTTTTGTAGGTCAATATGGATTTACTATTACATGATTGATTTACATTGCAAAGTCTGACATGAGAATCTGTACGCCGACTATGCAAAAAAAAAAAAACATGAGACAACCTCTAGATTCCAAACTGGAATGTGTGTTACTGTTAGGGCTTGAGCTTCTATTTAGGGTAAATATGGAGGTTTACAGTTACCTACTGGGCATTCAGTTGGAAGCTAGCACTGGAGCTGCTTGCATGGGTTCCAATGGATCCTGTGGTGTGGGTGACCAGTGAATGGGGTGGGGGGAGTGGTGTAGGGGTTGGGATGGTGAAGTGGTGGCAGGTAAATGAAACTCTGTTAGTCTATTTACACCCAAACATTTTTATCAATGCTACTGTAATTGGTACTTCTTAAATTTTCTTCATTCATTTTGCCTGTGCAGGTCAGCTTCTGAGGAATGCTGGTGATCATGCACCTCAGAGGATGTTCATCAAGCCAGGGTCCTTCCAAGACTGGCGGACTATGAGAGCTATGGTACGTAGTATAACTGGTTCCAGTGCCTAATAAAAATTTACAAGCAAAATTTGATGCTGCAGTGGCAGCATACTCGTAAAATTTTTAGCGAACATCAGACTCGTAAATTTTGTAATTAAACTCATTGTAATTTGTAACAGATTCGTAAAATCGTAGGGAACCGTAAAGAACTTGTATAGGTAGCTCGTGCAACTTGCAAATCGTACCAACGCTCACATAATTATAATAATTTCATTTATGTATGTTTTAAAGCTAGAAAAATTTGGCTGGATCCAAACAAACTATGATAATAGCACCTTTCACACACTTAAAATTTTTGCATGTAGTTCAATATTGTTAGCACTGCGGCCACTGCTACAATGAGTTACTCTTGTTAAGTCAGTAAAGACTTTGTTCTCTTGCAGGGATTTTATATTATGCTGATGGGGGTCCCGTTGGCTGCCGTCATAACCTACATCAACGTTTTTATCGGTAAGAATACCTTTGATTGGAAGGTTCCCCAAATGCCTACTATATACCCAATCAAACCAACCGCTACTATGCCCCAACCGCTACTATGCCCCAACCCCCAAAACAATCAAACCAACCTCTTCTATACATGTACCCCAACCAACCTTGACTATAAACCAACCAACCTCTACTACACCCCAACCCTTTTTTATACCTCAATACCACTATACCCCACCCAACCCATAGTACACCCCAAATCAACCTCTAATTTACCCTATTAAACCAACCACTGCTACAAACACACCCCAACTAAACCCTACTATATCCCGACTAATCCCTACTATATCCCGACTAATCCCTACTATATCCCGACTAATCCCTACTATATCCCAACAAACCACAACAAACACCTACTATGCCCACAAACCCTTACTATACCCAAGCCATACTGTACTTCACCCCAATCCCCTATTATATCCCAACACATGGGTCCCCAACATTTGCAGGACTGCTAAACTGGTCAGCTCATTTGTTGTTATGTTTGGTTTTGAGTCTGCGACCAATCACAATTTCATTGGGAGGTATGTGAAATTCACTTTGGGACCACAATTGCATGTCACTGTTTGTTACAACAAAAATGTAGCATACATCACTATTCCCTCCTCTTCACACCCTCTTCCAACACCCATATGTTCCAAAACCCCTATGTTCCGACACCCGTTTGTTTCGACACCCATAAGTTCCGTCACCTGTATGATCCCACAAAATGCTGCAAAAATGTAACAAGCTCTGGACATAACAAAATGGGGTCAACGAAACAAAGGCAGTGTGAAATAAACATCCTTATTGCTCAGCTATCAAGGCAGATTATCAGTCCAACCAGTAAGGGTGTAAGATGCAGGATGGGGACCATCATCATATTGTTACATGACTATAGGGATGACAGAACGTAGGTGTGTCGGAACATAGGGTGCCAGAACATATGGGGTGCCGGAACATCAGGGTGCCAGAACATCAGCCACTCTATCAACTTTCTTCTTCTAGGAGAAGCAACTTATGCAGAAATACCGGAAGGCTATGTACCAGAAAACTGGGAGTATCACAAGGTATGTTTTATTCATCAATAAATGCAATCCTACTTTTTAACTTTTATTTTCAAAATTTCTGTTCTTTGCCCTCTCTGATACAAAAATTTAATATTTTTAACTTTGGTTCATTCAACGAGTAGTAGGCACATATGAACATGTACTCTTTGTAAGATTGAAAGTAGAACTATTGAATATCATTTCATGGGAACTGCAACATTACCTCTCAGTTTAGCATCTGAAACAATTTAGAAACAATTTTTATTTGGAGGAGGGGGGGGGGGGAGACTATTCTAGATTGTTTTAACCCAAACAATCTTTACTTCGGCTATAATCCTCAATCACCATCTTTTTTTATTCCTTGCTGAAGGTAAAAGGGAATCTATGTAATTACACTGGTGTGTGTATATGGACAGGTTTAACAGCAGGTCTGGGGAATTTCAGGTCCTCAGAAGAAGAATTCAATAGGAACAAAAGGTCCTCGGACATTCAAACAATGGTTAGGGTATTGTCAAGGTTAGGGTTAGGTAAAAGGATATTACTATGGAGTCCTCGGACTGAATGCAAAACCCACCTGTGTGTGTGTGTGAGTTAGTGTGTAGCCGTACAGCCAGATACCTGGTTATCAGTGATCTCCATTGTTCTGTTTATAAACAGATGAGATGAATGACCGACCTACCTTTATTGCTCTGATTTTATTCTCCATATCAGCGTCCATATCTTTCCTTAACTGTTTCATTTCATCTTCCATTCTGAAGAATAAAATAAGATTGTAATCACATCATAGGCTTTTATTCACAACAAACGTTTATATGTAACTAGGCAACCATTGTACAGCTCATATCTGACTAGAAAAGTTATGATACAACATGAACCATTAATACTCACCAAGTTATATACAGAGTGTACACCGTCATTTCTATGGTGCAATCAGTTGGTTTAAAATATTTTAAAACTCCCAATAAAAAGTTTTGTCATAATTTTTTTTTCCTCATAAATTCTATATTTTGTAATATTCCATCATTTTCTATTCTTGTAAAGTCTTTAAATAAAATTAAGTAATTATTATAAGACCCATCCCATCCTCCCACACCTTATGATAGCAATCGAACCCCCTTTAATGCATGTAAAATTCTTTATGAGTAAAAAATTAATCGTTTTCATCTGTTTTGCTGTAAATGTTGTTTTGCAGCAGTCGAATGCCCATTATTAGTTTGGTGCAGAAAGAATACTGGTACGGAACTCTAGTTTGTAACAAATTATTTGCTTTTTCTTTAATATTTACATCACTTCATGTATGTATGAATACATGATGTCTGAAGAAATGATGGCCAACAAATGTGTTTGCTGTGTGGGTATGCTTCATAACTTTAGGTTCCATGTCGTTATCCTAACAAGTCAAGCATGTAAAGTTTATTCATGTGTTAATCTTGATCCTTAATAAAGTCTGCACCAAAAAATTTGAAGTCTGCACCAAAATGAATGTCCCCACCCTACCAGGCTGTTTGTGATTGGTCGACACCTCACATATAACAGTAAATGAGTCGTCCATCAGTAGGAAAGATTTCTGACATATATAGGAGGGGGTGGGGGGAACATAACCAGTACTACCTTCGCTTCTGCTCCTCAATGACCTCATTTCTTGCATATTTGATTCCCCCGACATCCTCGGATTGGCTGATCGCCTTCCTCTTCCTCTTCTTCTTGACCTCTTCAGGATGGTTGAACCGGTAGTAACTGTTACCGACGATCAACCTGTCACCCTGGAAACCAAAGATTATACAGTAAAGAATGTTCGGATCAAGCAAAGTGATATTCGGTGAGAGTGACAGCCGTATGAATAGATACATGGAAGATGATCAAAGTTGAGCCGACAAAATATTGAAAAGGTGATTTCAATTTGAGGAAGGAAGTTAAACCGAGAGTCACCCTGGCAACCAAAAATATACTGCACAGGAATGGTCAAGGAAATTTGATGCGTTAAAACAAACACAATCCATTAATAGTTGGGAATGTATTTGTTGACATGTGTGAAAGCAAAGGACAATCTAGTATTAGTTTGGGTATGTACTTGTAGACATGCACCAAAACTAAAGATAATTTATTATTTGTTTGGGAATCTATTAGTTGGCATGCATCAAAACAGAGCATGATCCATTATTAGTTTGGGTATGTTTTTGTTAATGTGGTTTCAAAGCACTATTCTTTATTTCAGGGATGCTTTCACAGTGTGCCTTCAAACAACTAAGATGAATATCATATCAGGATTTCCTGTGTTCATGCTGTGAATGAGGAATGGATACTTACATGATTGAGGAAAGTCTGTCTTCTGACTTCTCTGCCATTCACTATGGTCTGAAAAGCATTTCCTGGTTTAACACAGTAGAGCTTGTTAGCATTCTCAACCACACTGCAAAAAAAGAGAAATCATTCTGAATATCGCCCCATTATAGCCCATTTATTGGGCTCATATAAGTGCAGCACAGTAAACTACACAAAACCTCCACACTAGAGTCCATGTGCTATACACATGAAAACTGTCAGTAAATGTGTGTGATAAACATGATACATACATACATAGTGTATACACTTAATACATATGCATAGTACATACATAGGCACACACATAGTATATACATGTATATATGCACATATACATTGTCCATACATATGCATATATACATAGTTCATACATATGCATATATACATAATTCATACATATGCACACATACAGTCAGTACATATCCATATACAGTAAGTATATGTAGGTGACAAATTGTCCAATATATATATATACATGATCAATATCTAAGTGCAGTAGGCAAATATTTATATGCATTTGTGAAACGACTGAGAACCCCAGTAGTCAGGCAGCTTAGCGAATCAATGTGGACAGTCCGGACAAAAGCACCAAATTTATTTTGGTAGCCTCTTAGGTCATACAAAATACATGTTGGAAAGGTTGCCAAAATTTGGGTGTTTTTTTTTTTTTAATAGAGGGCGTTTTTCGAAATGGCTGCTGAAATCATAAAATTTCACGATTTGGGCCTTACAAGGTAAACTTTAGAATGTTACTGGTTAAAATAAAATGTATTTAGTGGTGGGAAGGTACAACCAAAGAATATTTACACATATGCAGTTCATTCCAAACTGAGGGAGCTCTCCAAAATGGCCGTCAGAATATTAAGATGGTAACTATTGATCCTATCGTCTGATATATCCACTGTGACTCCCTGTGCAGTTGAATTGAAATGTGACCTACATTGTGACCTATATATATATATGTGTGTGTAGGTAACCAGTGACCACACTTCACATCTATAGCTTGTACAAGGAACTGCAACTGCATACTCGCTTCTCACAGATGCACAGCTCAGTACATCTCTAGTTAGCTCGTTTGCATGCACACCTACTAACACATCCACGGTTGCCCTTACATCCACACTGTACAAGTTCATTGCATGCCTTGGATGTTATGGGTTGAGTAATCCAGACTGGAACCCATGGCTGAGTCCATTCCCAGCCCTCTGGAGTAGGACTTTCCTGTATAGTCAAGTTGCTGGGCGTCCATATACCTGCTTGGAACGCGGCACCTTTTGAATGTTGTGAAAGAGCGTCCCGTGTGGGAGGAATGTTCTCCATGGGTCTGTCCTTTTGGCAGAACAACTCTCTTCTCGCCTCAATCATAGACTCAAGATTACTGGTCTTGTCATAGAGGACGACAACGAAGCGTTCCAGAAGTTTGAAATGCTGGGTCTCTGTCTCCAGCCTGGCTGGGTCTCTGTCTCCAGCCTGGCTGGGTCTCTGTCTCCAGCCTGGCTGGGTCTCTGTCTCCAGCCTAGCTGGGTCTCTGTCTCCAGCCTGGCATATGGATTCATTGTCATGTAGGTGAAAGCTTGAGTCACAGCAGGGTAGCATTTCCAGGCATCCCATGCCACGTTCTTACCCTTACGATAGAAAGTAGATGTGGTATCACATCCAGTGAAACTGTGGAAAACGTGAAGTGACATGGAAATAGGAGAAATGTTTGCCTGTACCAAATTCAACCCAAATTTCGGCATCTGGGTCCAAGGTAAGCAAGTGATGGAACTTGCCGATGAGAATTACAATAACATTGGTAATCCACAAGGCGTACCTGACGGACGAAGGATCCATTTTCCAGAGCATCAATATTCGGGTATCTGCCTCCTCGTGGTCGCATTCCATCATACGGTCGTTGCTGCCTGCACCGATCACACTTCTACCAGAGGTAATGAAAAATTTCTTATTATCCGGGCAGCTAGGTTGTCATTGCCATCTTGTCAGTGAGGAATGCAAATAGTTCCTGATATGCAGAAAATCTTTCCAATTGCATGGGATCGCATTCTTACCCTCTACTTTCTTCTTTAATACTCATGTCGATGTAAGTACCCCATACGATACACACTCTCTTGGAGTTATCTATCTGAGCCTTGATGTAGGGCACAAATACTTTGTCTGCATACTCATTGAATGTAGAAACATTATTGGTAGAGAGTAAGTGCACACACAACAAGGGCACCAAACTTTTACATCGAAAGAACTGGGAGGGTCATTCTGATTTGTCTGTTCCAACTTGGTAAGTAAATCAGATTTCTTGGCAAAGCGCAGTCTCCCATTGTCTGATAGGGAGGGGAAAGGGTGATCATTGTGTTGGAAAAACTGGTTCATATCACCTTCTCTATATTGCATCACAATATACAATATTGAAAATAGTGCAACGTCATTCTTTAGCATGGTGATCTTCCCTGTCTGTTTAGTGACGGACATCTTTGATGACGGACATCCGAAGAGGGCAAGAGAGTTCTTCTTAATTGGATCATGGATAGAACGTGTACGATCTTAGACAACTGTTTTGTAGCAGATGGTTGAATTGATCTTCGCCGAGGGTCTTCATGGTGCGCACTGTGTTAACTACAGACTCGTCCATGATATTACGTGTGTCCAAGGCAAAGAGTTCAGGAATATTATCCAAAAATATCAGAAATATTTTGCACTAGCGTTAGCTCAGTGAAAGTTTGTTGTGCTTGAAGTCCTTCTTCTTGATGCAAGTTCTGCTCTTCAGTTGGACAGATATACTCTCTCTCGAATTCTTCAAGAGGTCGTGCTTGCTCGGGCCCTGGTACCATCCACTTCCGGAAAGCAGATGGGTTCTCATTTAAGCCAATTGACCACCTGAACCCCTTACAAATTCATTGTTTTGTTCATGCGCCTGATCTATTGGCATTGCTGAGAATCGATTCCTGGTCTTATTGACATGTTGCCATGCTCTTCAAATTCTTCGCGAATAGTCGGGGGTAGGCTCTCCATATCACGGATATGAATTGGCATCCATCTGTCATAGTTCTGGAGAAAGTTGTGTTTCCAATGAGATCTGATGAAAATGAGGCCGATAATCTCCATATTTATAATGGTATCCCAATACTGAAATGTTGGACTCTTTTCAATCGTGTCCGTGTTTCCCCGCTAATTTGTCCTCCGCACTGTGGGGGAGCTCCATTCTGCATGAATGCATCCTGTTGGAGCTTAGCTTGAGCAAGAGCACTGACCCGGTGAGCGTGTCTAGTCCTAGTGAGAGTGAATTACGTAGTTTGACATATCCATTCCGTGATTGATCATAGCGGCTGTAGCTGCCTTCTCATAGAAAAGAGGTAAGAGCTGAGTGAGGGCCCTCTTCATATCAGGACAGTTATGTTGCAGAGAGGCATGGAATGCTGCCCATGTCACAATGTCCCCTTTGTCCAATTTGACTTTCCCATTATACACAGACCATGCTCCAGCAACAATTTCTCTTTGTTTTATGCTTTCTGCTTGTGTACGTCTATTGTTGTAGTACTTCTGGTGGCTTAGGAACAACAACATTGCTCTTCTTGAAAGCAACACCTGGTACCACTCTGTAGATTTCAGGTAAAGTGTGATCTGTATTTGCTTCAGATTTAGGCATATACTTATCGTATTCAGGTTACGTCCAGTGTTGGTATTGGTGGGTAACTGGAACATACTGATGTGTGTTATCCCCCCTGCCTCCTCCCCTATCAAACCACTCCCAACTTTGAACGATTTTTTTGTTCCTGAAACACACCCATATTGGGGTTTATGTACGTTAATCCAATGAGAACACTGATGAGTATAACCGCTACTGTTATACATGAAAAATATGCCCTTTTATGCTTCATAACCAGAAGGGGGGGGGGGCTGATTCCACGACTGTGGTGCACCCGTGATTTATTTTTATTTTTCATAATACCCCACCGAGTGAGCATTCCCACCCTCCCCCAACGCTCACAACACTGCCCAAATCGCCATTAATTGTGTGTTTCTATCAGTTCCATTGTAAAAACTTTGGTTGGTTTGTATGGTGCCATATATTAGGAACATACTAAGGAAATTCTTACTATGAAAGAGCACCCCCTTCCCTCCCTCTCATCACACACACACACACACACACAACTACCCAGAACGCCATTAAGTATGTGTTTCTATCACTAAATAAACTAGCCCTTGTATGAGGCTGTACTAATAATGAACATACTAAAAAAGTACAAATGCCTCAGTAATATTTTAATTAAGAATATTCTAATCGTCATTTTGAAGGCATTGTTTGCTTCGCAAATTCAAAACAATTTTAAAATTCCTGAATAAATTATGAGAAAACACTACGCTTCCCCGAATAACACTAGGCCTACGAACGCTTCATACGTATATATTTTAACGCTTCACCAAATAACACTAGGCCTACGTACGCTTCATACGTATATATTTTAACGCTTCACCGAATAACACTAGGCCTACGTACGCTTCATACGTATATATTTTAACGCTTCTCCGAATAACACTAGGCCTACGTACGCTTCATACGTATATATTTTAACGCTTCACCAAATAACACTAGGCCTTGTACCTATATACTTTTCATACATTAAATGTTAACAAGGGAATTTCTGACCCCCGGGGGGTCAAAATATACTGTCACACCGGTACGGGGGCATGGGGGCACATTCCCCCCAATCATATGTTTCTAACCTCAAAAAGGATAATTCCTCAACGAGAAATTTACGACCAAACATGATAAATATAGAATCAAATCGCATCTGAAGTCATGATTATTCTAAAAGAAAATCGAAGACTCCTCCCCCAGGCAGTAGCGTTAGCACGGGGGGCGTTTTTTCTGCCAGACCCCAACAATTGACCCGCAACATTATTATTGAATTCAATTTTGTCATATGTCTGTATCGCAACAAGTTTCAGCTTGAGAGGCAAGCAGGGGTCAGAATTATCATGAGGGCAAAACATTTAGTATGAGGCACACATACCTCGCGGGGGAGGAAAAATAATGCTCTCTACGCCCGCATGTACAGAGGTATTGCCTGATTGCCTCTAACAAAAATGTGTTGTGATTTTAGTTTTACTGTTTTTTTTTGGTTTTACCAAGGAGACTTATGCACCCGTGATTTTTTTTTATTTTTCATAATACCCCACCGAGTGAGCATTCCCACCCTCCCCCAACGCTCACAACACTGCCCAAATCGCCA
>JAODFY010235163.1:0-10194 GCA_027580055.1 Paracaudina chilensis | reverse complement strand
CTGTGTACATTGTAATTTGTACTATGCTTGCTAGGCCTGGCTACTTGCACAGTGCAGTATATACCCAATCACGTATATTGTACATATACGTGATCGTGTCGCAGAGTCGATGTTTTGTTTGATAAGGTGATAACTTCAAACCGCCTCATTTGCCAAAGTGGGTAGATAATAGGGTAGATTTCCAAACCAGATTTCCACATGAATAAAATGTCGAAAGTGTACAACTTTGATATGGTTGGAATTTGAAAAATATATACTACTAGAAGACGTTACCAAAATTTTCCACCAGACAATTCTTTTAATGAGATCGGCACCTTCGTTTTTAAGCACTGACTGACTGAAAAAAACAGAAAAGCAAAATGCTTAGTAGTGGTTCCGATGCCATTGATGACATTTTTAATATTAACCCTAGTTAACCCTACGGCATGACCACTAAAACGATCATGTACTCATTATGGCCACCATATATATGGCCACCATATATGTTATTCCAATTTCACCTTCTTGAGATATCGTGTTTACAAGCTATTTTTAATCGATTTAGCATAAGCCCCACCCACTCATTAATTAGTTGGGAAAATGTACCACTCAACTTACATCCCCATACTGTTGCGAAGATATTGACATTTTAAGAATTTTACTTTTAAGCTCACTCATTAATATTAATGTCATGAATAACAAAAGGGATCATGTACTCATTACGGCCAGCATATTATACAAGGTATGATATCATTTCAAAGTATTTTTTAGCGATTTACCATAAGCCCCGCCCACTCATGAATACTTATTAGTTGATATGTAACTGTCTTGGCAAAATGTACTACTCACCATACCAAGCAAAAATAAAGGGGATTGATGTTTTTAGTTCTGGTGACCTTTGGTCCGTGTCTCGACAGCATCACCAGAAATTACACCAAATAGCCCCCATTTTCGCCCTAACCCTTACATAGCGATTGACCCTGCGCTGTGTGCGTCTTGTCGAAAAGCTAAAGAAAATGTCAGCCCATCCACCACTACCTAAGAAATTATGTGCACGACACTACTATGTAACAAAAGCGCTTTTTCGAATAAAACAGTTAACTAAGATTTTGAGCTTGAGTACGTTTTCCCAAATTTAACCAAGTAGTTTCTTCAGCCCATTGGGCTTAAGATCTGATCACACGAGCTTTATAAGTCTACCATTCCAATGTGGATAAATCTGTTTTAAATAAGCAGTTTCCTCTGCGTTTTTCTTTGACCTTACTGTAATGAACACAACCTTTTCTAATCACATGTTTAATAAATTCCCATTATTCAAATTGTTATCAGTCTCCGCCTTAATCGTATCCACCCGCGGTCTGTTCATGCAGCAGTCCGGCAGTAGAAACACTAAGTGAAGCACATAATTATTCTGGATAACATCATCTGGATAACATCGCACAATTGCTTGAAAACATCTATAAAATTGTAAATAAAAAAGACATGTCAATATATTACCAATTACCCATGTTTTAAGCTATATCATACCCAGGTTGATTACATTTTAAATATTTATAGTAATACATACTACAAATAAAAGGGATATTTTCCTAGACTACGAAGAAAGAGGAAAAAAAGGCCACAGGGACTATGCAAAGGAATACATCAAAAAGGGAAAATTCTTGCATAATAAATAACACAATATTGCATTGGTTTGTACGATGGCCCATTAGGGCCATAACAAATAAAAATAAAAGCGTTGAAAGAAAAAAAAATACTGAAAGAAAACAAAATCCAGGATAAATAATCTGTCGTAACAGATGAAATAATCTGTCGTAACAGATTAAATAACCTGTCATAACATAATAAAAAACCTGTTACGACAAATTAAATAACCTGTCGTAACAGATTAATATTCCATGTTCATAATCTGTTATGACATGACAGATTATGTTGCTAAAAATAGAACGAAAATCTAGGGCCTAAGTTAATGCTCCATTTACTTTTAAAAGCAAGTCGCTCACTATTGACATTCCCGGCACAAATAACTTACCATATTTAAATAATCTGTCGTAACAAATTAAATAACTTGTTTAGACAGATTAAATAATCTGTTTAGACATTAAATAACTCGTTGAGACAGATTAAATAATCTGTTTAGACAGATTGAATGATCTGTTTAGACAAATTAAATAACTTGTTTAGACAGATTGGTTAAATAAATTTGTTTGGGTGGGGGCAGGGGCTAAAAAATATTGTTTTTGATTCCTTGCCGAAGGCGAAAGGAATCTATGTAGTCATGATGGCGCGTGTGTGTGTGTGCATCACGTGTGTATATGTGACGCTCCTTGTAATCACCATAAGTGGACAACGCCTTGGTGGATCAAGTTCATACTCGGTATGTGGGTTCCCCACAATAAGTACAATAACCCCATTGTTTTTGGTGGAGGTCAGCAGAGGTCAAACTCTAAAATCCTTATAATCAGCATAACTCGACAAGGCTAACTTGTATGAAGCTCATGTTTGGTATGTGGGTTTCTTGTGGTTAGTACCTGACCCCTATAATTTTTGGTGTATGTTAAAGGTCATTTTAGGTCAGGAGGAGTCAACCACTGAAAATCTGGTAAAAATGAATTCACAGCTTGTAAACAGCATAACTTAACGAAGTTACATACCAAGTATCAACTTGCTACAAGCTAAGTTCCCCATAGGTGGTCAAAGGTCATCTGAGGTCACCAGAGGTCACACTCTCAAAACCTTGTAAACACCATAACTTGATAAGGCCAACTTGTATGAAGGTTATATTTGATATGTGGGTTCCTCATGGAAATTATATTATCTGAATTGTTTTGAGTGTATGTCGAAGGTCACATGAGGTCAGGAGAGGCCAGATACTCAAATTTGGATAAATTCCCTAATTTAGCTTGCCTATCTGGTAAATGCTAATTTAACAGTTTAGAAATATTCTACATACTGAAATCATCAGTTTTTTAATACTAAACACCTTGAAAAGGCAAAATTCTGGCTAACCACGCCCCTTAATGGACTGATCCATCTTTGCATTCACCATATAATCCCCAAATCAATACGCCTTTCCTTACGGTATGCCATTGTTAGAGATTACTCAATCCATTAAAGTCAATCCAGGAAGCAAAAGGTATATAGAGTCATTTCTAAACAAGCATGACAAATGGATCGGTCCAGTAAATTGATGGATATTCAATTTCCATCAGAGTATATTCATTGAGATTTTGTCGGCTAAACAAGTGTTGAAACAGATTGGAATTGTAATGAATGGGCCATATTGGCCATTTCATGAAATCCCTCAAAATGAGTTTTTTCCTACAAATTTGCCCTAAAATTGGTTTGGCCCTCACATTTTTCGGGCCCTAATTTTTGTGGGTCCCTTTTTTTGGCTCTCAATTTGTTTTGGCCCTCGATTTTTTGGGGCCTGCTGATTTCCCCCGACTAGCTGATTTTCCCCCGACTACCTACAGAGGTGGGGGCATGGCCCGGCCCCCTCCCATTGCGCACGCCACTGGGCCGAGGGCCTCTATATATAAAAATGTTTATTATTCATACAGTATGACCCTCGAAGTGCCTAGGGCTAGGCCAGGCCGACGTACGTACTTTTTTACTGTCGTGATTTTTTTGGGCGGGCGGGGATGAACAGGGGGGCCATGGCCCCCTTGTGCCCCCCTGTCTACGCCTATGGATACACATCTATCGTGACACAAATCCCTTCAAACGCCGGACTGGCTGTTTGTGTGTGTGTGTCTGTGTGTGTATAGTGCGGTTTTCCTATCAACAGGCCTCACAACCCCTTGATCTCTTAACGTTCTCCGTTTCTATGACTCACTATACTATGTTTAACCTGATGATGTGGTTTAGAGACAGTGGTAGCAAAATTTTAAAACAATTCGGCGCGCTTCGCGCGCAAGTCATGTACAGGGAAAATGCGCCCGAAACGCGACAAAAATTGTAATTTTGCTCTTGTTGGTTAGGAAACCTAGATATGTCATGGCTGGTTGCACCATATTGCATCAATACACCATTAAGTAACACAAATTTATTCTCCCCTTACCTAAGTTAGCAATTAAAAATAGGTCCCCCTATATGTCCCCGATTTTCTGCCAAAATAATATAGGGTCACATTATTCTAGAGAGGGTGCCCCGCTACGTTCAGACTCCGTGACCAGGACGCGGCTTGCCTCGAGAAGGAGTTCCGTAGTTTTGACAGAGCCGCCCGGTTTGGCATCAAACTGTCCGCTCTCCTGATCCTTATGGGGTCGGATCCGGGCTTGACTGCAGTTATGACCAGGGGCCTCCTCGCATCACAGTATGACCAGTTTGCCCGCTAAGCGGTCGGGGAAACGGCCCCCGTCGAAGCAATCTCCTTCAATGTCTAAAAGCGCTATTTCGGTGGCACCGTTTCAGCACATCCTAGAGCGTAAGAAGGCGAAGCGTGAAGCCTTTTGGAGGACGGTGGGCCGGGATTGGTGCGCCAGCCACAGTCCCGCCAACCTAGTAGTGCCCTGTTAACACCCGGGCTCCTTTCACGGCCCTGCCGGCCATCCGCAGAAGCCTATGGAAACCAAGACTGGTCAGGTCGCCCCTCGACATCTCGTGGCCCCCTGCTACACGGAGCGGAACTTCCGGGCCAGGGGATCCTCGAGGGGAACTTTATGTGGGGGTAGATGACTATCCCTCGTCCCTGATCTACTAGCGTCTACCCATCCTGTGGGTGAGAGGCTCTGGGAGTTCAAAGACGCATGGGAGCGGAATACGGGGGACGCTTAGGTCCTTGCCACCGTAGTACGGGACCCAAGCCGCGGCACTTTGCGAAGAGATCTCCTGTTTGTTCCAAACTCCCCGGAACACAAACCGTTTCTGATATTTACCTTCAACGGGACCATGTTCCAGTTTATGGCTCTGCCGTTCAGCCTCCCTACGTTCCCTCGGAGGTTCACCCGCAGCTAAGAACACTCGGTCGACGAAACTGGACTGGTTAGTAAGCCCGTTGAAGTCGGAACTGGTTCCATCCCAACGCCAGACCTTTTTGGGAGCGGATATAGTTCGGCCCACAGATGACCGTATCCAGTCTCTCCTAAAGGAGATTGACCTTATCGTCGGGCAGCGGCTGGCTCAGGATTGATTGGTCCTTCTAGGCTTTATAGCAAGCCTGGTAGATCTGGTGCCTTTCTGTCAGATCTACACGAGACCGATTCAGATCCACCTCATTCCCTCATTGTCGCCTGCTTCTCATAGTTTTGACCGTTCAGGTGTGGTTTCATCCTCTGCAACGTCTGTTGGGGATGTTTGGAGGCTCCTGCCGCCTTCGGAGGATCCCTCACAGCCAACATCTGCCTGTCTGGAGTCTGTCCGAGGTGTTCTCCGAGAGGTGGGCTTTTCGGAGGAGGTTAGCTGCCGTGCTGGCGGCCAAGGGGATAAGTCTTCCACCCTACAGCTGTATGATACGAGACTCTGACTGTATCGAGAATGGTGTCGAGATCGATCGATTCCTCCATTTTGGACACGTAGCGGACGTTCTGTCTTAGCACTTATTCCGCTCCAACTGCCAAGTCTATACGGTCAGCGGCTACCGTGATGGGTTCAGTTATGGTCGTACGGTCTCGAATGCTAGGTCCCTGAACCTCTTAATCCAAGCTACGGCCATCGAACGTCCGGGAGTGCAGACTCTATTGCCTTCTTGGGACATGAAGGGCTTGGGCGTTCTGTCCAGGCCGCCGTTCGAACCTCTTTTCTGTCCGCTCTTCGAACTTTTAGTGAAGATGGGTGGCGAGGAGACAGAGTGCATTATACGCGTTATCGATTTTACCGGGCCATATGCGTTGGAAACCGCACGGGGTTTGTCGGGTTCTGGACCCGTCCTTTCTTGCTAAGAACCATGTGGCGGATTTCCTCCCGGCTCCGATTCTCGTGGTCTCCATCGGCTCCTTTTCGTAGTGCTGTGAGAACAGAGTGTGGTGTCCAGTTCGCGCTATAGGTTGCTAACTTGAGCGCAAGGCACCTCTCAGTATATCCTACACCTCGTTGTTTATCTTTTCTCGGAGTCTCTATAGGCCTCCATAGACCATAAACCCTTCATCAGGTCCTCACTCGCGTCGATTGTAGGTGCGAGATTCAAAACATCTGATCTGGCGCCAGCGACCAGCTGCTCGGGACGGTCACCGCGAGGACTCGTGTGCTCGGGACGGACCCTGCGGGAGTGCGGGTACTCTTGTTTGTTTTGGTGAACCTCCTCGGTGGGAATCTGCATTTGTATGTTGTCCAGAAGCCTGAACGTAAGTTAGTGGGTCTACTTACTTACCAACTTACCTTCTGGAACCCGCCCAACCTCCTTGCACGTGGGGTTTTCGGGTGGCATTGAATAACTAGATTCAAGCTCTCTCTTAGCTAGTTGGGATCGGCTAGGATCGAATTCCGGCAGTCTTTTTTATTTTTGGGTGGTATTTTTAGGTGAGTTTGGGAGCCGTTTGCTTAGGATATACATTTGTATGTTTTCCAGAAGGTAAGTTGTTCCCTCGGATAACTGGTAGGCCTATAATAAGATACCTAGAATAGCAACTCGCTTTAGGAGTGTATTGTTGATGTAAAAGAGCCATTGACAGCCTTTGGTGAATTAACCTTATAATTTGACTTGAAAAATGCCTGTGACTATAGGATACATTATACGGACGTAATCTACAAAACAAGTTTTCACTAATATCATACTGACTTTTATAATATTTTCCGATTTTAAATGGATCTAGCTTGTCCGTATTACGAAAAAAAAAAACAATCTCAATCGATTCCTCGTGGCAGAAATACTCTGAAAATGGGGTCAGTTGTCCTTGTACGATATCTAATTTAAAAGTTATATCGATTATCGATTTTCATTGGAAATTCAAGATAGCCGCCAAAATGGCCGTCAAACAGACCCATGGGACAATATTTGGTTTTGGGAACATCACAATTCTTTTACTAGACACAATAGTTAGAAATAGTTGGAAAAATATATCTTTCGGGTGCATGGGGACCCCATCTTCCGACTAGACTACATGAGACCTATCCCTCCTCCATTGTGAGCATGTTATTTATTACGGTATTAATAGAAACAAATACGTTAAATGTTGAAGACTCACAAGTCATTTGGCAAAATCTAGTACGTTCGTAACGTTCCCAGTGGCATGTCCAGACAATTTAATATTCGACAATAAAAAATCTCATCTGGAGGCTCAGCAAAATTTTGAGGGAAAGTGTCCACTCCAGCTCACTCAAATATCCACTAAATATCGCCGTTTTCGCCAGTGGTGTATCCAGGGTCTCGTGCAGGGGGGGGGGGGGCAAAGTCCAACGACCAGGTCAACATGGTATACGTATCTATTGCGATCGCGAAGCGCGAGCGAACCGGCGTACTTCATAGGAAGTGAGGGTGGGAGGGTGTAAAGTATTGTACTGGTATTGTAATTGGTATCGTAAAGTACTGGGGAGCCGGGTGTTCCGGCCCTTCCCTTTTGACATTTTTCAATCATTAAGGGTCCTTAGATGCAACCTTCACCTATATTTTGCAACTTTTGAAGTAAATTTATGTTCAATTTTTGGGGGGCTATAGTCTGACCGATATTTACGTTTTTAATTGAGACGGATAAAGTTATACCGTACAATATATGGAAATTCACCCTTTTGCTCTGCGAAATTTTTGGATACTGAAGGGTCCTTAGATGTAATCTGGTGCTTTCTGGTGAATTATAAGAAGAAAAAAATCATTGAAGAGTGGAAGCCGAAGGATACTTCAGCCCCTCCACGTATTTTACTAGGGGTTAACACCCCCATCCCCTGCCTCCTACGCGGGGTACTTATGGTAAAACGGGTTTAGAACCATTTTACGGAACTATTACTAAACCAATTATTGTAAAATCAAGAACAAAGCAAACATTTTTGGATTGTTTTTTAGGCGAAAATGTTGCAAAATAAACATTTGGTAAGTAATAGGTTTCCAAAAGATCATATTCTGAATCAACTTTGTTATGTGGAGCACAAGCAACCTTCCTATTTTTTGCTTAGTCTCTCCGTTATTTAGGCGGATAAAAAGTTATACAAACATGGAAATTAATCCTTTTGTTTTGAGAAATTTTTGAATAATTACGGGTCCTTAGATGCAAAATGGTGCCAATTTTGACAAACGAATGAAAACAAAAATTTAACAGTCACTCAAAATAAGCTATATTCTCAACTTTTAGAAATCAACAGTATTTTTTTCACGGAATCTCGCCAGGGGGGAAGCTGCCCCCTAGCCTCTGCCCCTCCCCCCATTGGATACGCCACTGGTTTTCGCCTACTCACAAGTATAAGTATAAATAGGTGTATATGGGATGAATGTGCCCTGTGCGGCCTGTCTGGAAGATTGACGATACCAACGCATCCCATTTTTGAATTGTCTCAAAAAGGATGGTTGCCCCTGCTTTAAAGAAAATACCCGAACTGAGATTACTATACCTACAAGAAACAGCCACATCAGTTTGCAACATAGGACCTTTATCTGAAATTTCAATAATTGTGGCTAAATGTAACTTTAAAATAGTCTGGAAAAATGTTCTGAAATTTACCACAAAACACCACGGAAATGGCTCAGATGTTTGGTTTGGTATTTACTTGCATTGTGGAGGCTAACACGCGGAACGTATATATGTCAGAACGAAATTTTGTGGCCCTTGTTTTGTATATGAGAGAAGTTTGTAGCCCGTCGGTGCTGTTGACACCTATCGAGGACTGATTTTCCGACGTGATAACTGACCAGGAAATCCATGTGCATGTTGTTGGCTTTACCCTGCATTTCGTCTCCAGCTCCCTTGTTAATTTTATATGGACTATACACATGGGGTTATCCCCCCACCCCCTAATCGAGCGCCGACATAATAATCTGTCCAGTCAGCTTTATTCAATCCGTTTAGCCAACTGATATACTCCCTCTACAGGGGTGGCGCTAGGTTTTGCCAGACAGGGGGAGGCGCTTCCCCGACAAGGGGCTAGACGTTTACATTGTAATTTTACATGCAACATTCATTAGTTGTATATAGGGGCCATTTGTGGAGTGCGGTCCATATCATAGATTGCAAAAAACAACAACATTGAGGCGAGAGACATGCGTGCGTGGCGCGCCGAAATTTGTATTATTTTTGCATGTATGTATGTCTCATAAATTAACACTTACTGACAGAATAAACACAGTTTTTGCTTCAACCTATATGCCGACCCCTGCCTCCCCCTTCCAGTGGCGTCGCCAGACATCTCAATTTCGGGGGTGGGGTACAGAGAGGGCACAGCACTTAATTAGGGGGGAACAATGTTTATTTGTGAATGCTGTCCTGCGGATGGGTCTAAGGTCCCCCTCCCCATTGAGAAATTTTTGAATAATTAATGGTCCTTATATAGATGCCATCTGATGCTATATTTTGCAACTTGAAGTAACTTTATGTTAATTTTTTTAACGCTACAAATCTCATATGGGGGGCACCTGGGGGCACGAATATGTTGGGGTGTTTTGAAATTTACCACAAAACACCACGGGAATGGCTAAGGTGTTCACTTGGATGTTTTGTAGCCAGTCGGTGCTGATGATGGATCAGACGGGATAAGTGACCAGGAAATCAATGTCACATTTATCTTTATCATAAATGATCATAATGATAATAAGTGATCATAATGATAATAAGAAATACACAATATATTTGTTTGCTTCATTGCCCCCTGACGAAATCAGACAGTGGGATTATACCTCCCCAACAGGGGCGCCGGACGTTTTTTGAGCGGCGGGGGCATCCCTTTACGAAGGGCACTTTTTGGGACGCCCGAGAAAGGTGTGTACGACTAAGCGGTGCGCCACCATTTATTGCAGGCCCGTATGCAGCTTTTCCAATGGGGGGTGGGGGAATTAAGCGCCAAGTGGAACATTTTGATTACCAACTCCGGACAGCACGTGCCTCAGTCACGTGCTTCTAGAGCCAAAGGCGCGAGTTATTTGGGGAAGGGGGCCCGGGGGAATCCCCCGGAAAATTGTGAATTTCTAAACGTCAAATGGTGCAATCTGACGCATAACGCGAGTTATCTATTCGGGGGCATGCCCCTCAGAAAATTTCATGTCAAGTGGTGCAATCTAACGCACTGCGCGAGTTATCCAGGGGTCCTGGGGGAATGCCCCTCCCGGAAAATGTTCAAATTCTAGACGTCAAATTT
>JAODFY010235162.1:5744-16739 GCA_027580055.1 Paracaudina chilensis | reverse complement strand
TGTGTCTTTGATAATATTTCTAATTTACAATTTTTGCGTGTAAATTTGTAAAACATACATACAACTGACTTAGGCCTACAAGGCCTGGGAAGTGTCATTCCCCGGTAATCTGGGAGGCATGTGTTGCAAAAAAAAAAAATCCTACGCTACGCGCCAACCGATGATGGCGCTCCACTTAGATCTTGTAGCAATAGATCACAGCCCCTCTCCCGAATGAAAACATTGGGCTCCCTCAAAATTTAAGGTTAGCCACGCCCCTTACCCCAGGACACAAATTACTTATACCATTTTGGATCGTGCCCCCTCCTCCCGCCCCCCTCCCCCAATCACAAAATCCTGGCGGCGCCCCTGACTATATCATATTGTTAATGTCATATGTTATACATTGCCTACTACATTAAATCCACATATATACCGCTCATAAAATCAACTCCCACCACTTTTATCAATGGATGAAAAGCTCCATTCTTGCCTATAAAATATATTGATCTTTGATTGGTCAAACGTCATAAAGTGGGCGGGGTTTATATTTGGTCTATGCGGAATGGGAATGTGTAGCTGCCCTGGTACTACAGTAACGTGCGCGTACAGGTTACATGGTACTGGGTTGGAAGACCTGTGCACAAACCCTTGGACTACCCTTCAGGATTTTCTTACGTTTTCATCTTGAAAAATCATTTTATTTTTTTGCAATTACAACAAGGATAATAATAAAGGATACCTCTTTTGTAAAATGGTTTCATATTGGATAACTTCACTAACCATGTGCCTAATAATCTATTTTGGCATAATGCCATTCCATTGACTACGTTAGTGTGACAAGAAAGAAAACTTTATAGCCTACTACTGTCGTGCGAAACTTCGATTTTTGTTCTGTTTACTTATTAAAATGGAGTTAGATCGCTAGATTAGTATTTTGTTGTCATTAACGATGCCTTTCTCTCGTTGCATACAATAGTCTTAAATTGGGAATTATTAAACACCGGCCAACATCTCAACAATGGATGTGCTAACCGGATTATACTGTTTATCCATCCCCAAAACATTACGTCACGGAACGTTCACTAATGATATCAGATTGCAATCCTTTAAATTATTGTCTTTATTACTCATAATGTCATTAGCTTATTCTATAACTGCTGAACAGCCGACAGTAGTTAATCGAGGTATGTCATCCACGTGTTTACATTTTATTTTGTTTTATCTTGGAAATTGGAATGTTGATACGAAAGAAATTCAATCGATCCATAGCGTATTTACCTAGCCTAGTCCTAGGCTTGATCCTAGCCCAAGTTAGGCCTAGCCTAGGGGCCTAGGCCCTATGCCTATTACTATAGTATAACAATGTTAGGGCCTAGGCCTAGCCTACATAAGGACTATCTTAGCTAAACCTTATGCCTAACTTAGGTTAGGCCCTAAACCTAACTTACACAGTAGGCATAGGCTATGCCTGAGTATGTTGAGACTCAGTCTCAGACTCAGACGTACTATCTAGTCGCTGAACGCTACTGTAGGCTATATTATGTTCATTCCTCTCTTCATTCTACATTCGCTGCTGGTTACGTACAAAAAATGCAACGTTTTTCGATAGGCCTAAGCTGTCGATATACATATATAACGTTAGGATAGCCTGTGGCTAGACCCATACACTTGTACGGAGACCAAACTTTATTCCATATTTAGACACTTTGCCAAACTGTATAGCCTATATAAAATAAATATGACCATGCACAACTTAACATAAGTAAGCATTGTTGTGCCAAGTTTGGTAAGTAAATATGATACGAGGATGACGGCTAAATTTGGACCAGTTGGCTATTGGGGTGTTTTTTTGTACACACGGGGCAGCTACTGTAGACAATACATGTCCACTGTCTGTAATAGGTGGAGATAGGCTTAGTAAGGCTATGGCATTGCCTAGGCCTATATGAATATGTCTTAAGACTAGCCTAAGCTAGGGGTCTATAGGAGTATCGTCCCTAAGCCCTGGTATATATAGTCCTAACTTTATGTGACGCAAGCCAATCCTAGGGCTGTACAGTTACAGTACGGTACACATACTGACCATATGTTGGCAGGAGCGTAGCTTATCGGTAGAGTGTCTAACTGGTATTCAGGAGATCTTGAGCTGGTCTCTTGTGGCAACCTCAACGAAGCTGTGCTGCAGTTGTTGATTGGGGTTGTTTGATTCATGTTGAGAAAGTGATCTGGAATGGGGCACACTTGCATCTTATGGATGGGGACTTTAAATTGCTGTCTCAGGAGTATGATGGGGTCACACCTACATGCCTCGTTATCATCTGAGTATTTGGTCCAGAAGAGAAGGGTGAAATTCCTGTGTTCATCCAAGATCATATTTAGCAGCCTGGGTTATCTGTACAGTGCAGGGTCATTAATGAGGATATATGTGCTTTCTGACCCTTAAAGGTATATATACAAATTTGCCCTCAAAGTGAATTTCCCATGAAATTTTTGATTGGTTAAAGCCGGTAAGTTCTAACAGCAAATGAATGCACCAGTCTAGCAGATTTCTAGCATACTCGGGGCGAGACTTGTTTACAGTTGAATTGATCTATTTAACTAAAAAAATATATATCCAACCTGCAACCCAGTCGCAATAATATACCACATAGGGCCCTAGCCTATTTCAGTAGCATTAGCAGTATGAACATTTTGTTAAATGTTAAGGCCATTTATAGTGTTTTAAAAGGCAAATTCTGGTGAAAACTTCATCGGCCCACTGGTGGGACAAACTTTGGCAAGACGATGCCACCTCACCACCGGCAGCATCCCACCACATGGCCACCTATTGTTGGTATAGTGTAACACATCACTATACCTATCATTGGCACAGTGTGGCCATCCAACCAACCCTCCCTCTCACCTTCAGCTTGCTTTCAGGGATTTGCTGGAATGTTGCATCATACATTACAAAATACTATTAGGCCTAATTGGGTTCAACTTATTCCAAATCCTTGCTGATGTAGTATTTGTTAATGATACTTCACCCTTGTTATTGTCATATATAGTGTGTATATATCATTATTACTATCCACAGAACCACATCTCTCTCCGAGGAGGCACGAAATTATAACACCAAACAGAATTAACAGCCGAGGCTCAGCAATACATAGGACGAGACATTTTCAAAAGCGTAGTTTATCATTTTTTGGGAACGAGGAGGAAAAAGAAACATTTCATGAACCTGGTGAAGAGGCTGTATTATACTCCATCGATGCCTTCGGGGATCAGTTTCTAATAACGCTCAAGAAAGACCATTCTTTTATCTCGCCGAACTATCGGTTGGAAGTGAACGGCCAGGATACGCTAAACGAGTCCGCCTTTGATTCCCTTCGACATTGTTTCTATTCAGGATCAGTCAGTGATCATCACGCATCATATGCTGTATTTAGTCTCTGCGGGGGCATGGTAAGTATTACAGAAAAATTTCATCTTGTGGGGAGAGGTATAAAATTTAATTCATACAAATATTCATGCCCCCCCCCCCAAAAAAAAAATAGTTTGCCACCCAAATACACTCTAGTCTCATCCTGACACAAACCACTTATTAATAGGATAAATAGTGACAAATGCAAGCAATTAACTTCTTGCAAATTTTGCAATGCACTTGGCAATCAGCTAACATGCACCCCTGTGTAACCTTAATAATGAAACACCCTCAACTTCTGTTTGGTAAACTGTGCTCCTTACATTATGCGAGGCAAGTGTGGAACAGTATTAGTCTAACAGTGACAGAATGTAATGGATGTCTGCTTTTCAGTGATTACCAAACATTTGACATATGATATTAACAAAAACACTTAAAAGTCCTCAAACTTGAAGGGTTTAAGCCTGGGCATGAGGTGTTCTTCATTTTTTCGAACAAAATTTGTCAGCAATGTAACACAATTATTTTCCTAGTTATTGCCAAGGGGAGACATGCCTGCCCTATTGTACTCTCCCAATGATTTACTCAATCACTACTAGATCCTTTCCCCCTCAAATAGTTGCGAACCATAACACTATCATCTAGTTAACAGTATTAATTTAAAGGACAATTACAAGCAAGAGTCCATGGTGTGTCTGGAATTATTATTACTCTGACTACTCAAGTGGACATTTTATTAAATATATTTATTAAGAATTACCAATCCTTGAAGGTGCAGAAATCAAAGGGTTATGGATTAAAGCAGGTTGATTTCTTTGCTCTGTAGTGATTGGTGGTGATACCACACTTAACCAGGGTCATTACCTCCTGTTCACTTTCTGCCTTTACTTTGCTGCCATTTTTATCCAAACCTTTGCCCCAATAACCTGTGATTGCCCCTCTCCTCATTTTGGCACAATAAGTTGTTTGTTTATATATCCATGGAGAATAAACTGAAAGTATCTATAAAATTTACAAATTTTTTGAACAAATTTTTAGCAATTTTCACCCAGTTTCCTTTCCAACATGAAATTCCTAAGGGCCTGAGTTTGGATGTTGCCATGGAATCAATTTCTGTACAACACAACTGTAAAGAATTAGACAGCTCCTTTAATCTTTTTATTGCTGTGAAGTATCAATAACTTGAATGAAGTCAATATTGTTTTATTTGGTAAGCCCGGTGATTGTGTGGTGCTATAGTTGGCCACTAGTGGTTGACCACTGCTACGTACACAGCAGCCTGCTACAGTACTGCACAGTTATTTATTTAGTGTGAAGCATGCCCGAGTGCCTGACCTGCCTGTATCAAATGCCTTCCATTCAATGGTAGCAACAGTGAACAGCACAGTTAGTGCCACTCCTACAAATTATAAATTTATAGTGCTTGGAGCTTCAAGGTCATACTTACACAGTATGCCTACTGAACCCAGATAATGACCAGATGTGACTCATTGGCTGGGAATTGGGGAGGGGGAGGTTGGGATTGTGGCCCATATTGTGCCCCCCCCCCAAAGCTTTTCATCCCCTATCACTTCTCTCACTTGACTATGGAATCTGCCTGTGTGGCTCTCCTTTATTTCTGAATAAACACTGGCTATGCATTTGTTGGATGTCATTTGGAAATCAGTTGGAGTTGTGGGAAAGTCGTGTCGGGTTGAAATGTGGCTGAAACTTAACCCTATGAATTCCCCAAATCCCCCCCCCCCACCATAAACCCTCAATGCCCATATAAATATGTTATATCCCTTGCAAAATAAAGTGATTGCAAGCAATGTATGAAATTGCACCACAGAACGTAACTTAGACAAAGTGAAACACAATCATAATAAGGTCACTTGACTGTGGAATCTGATTTTGTCCTAATGTCTTTAACATTGTAGACAAGTGCAAAGCCAGACTGGTCCAGGTCATAGAAATGTTTGTACATGTATGTATGCATAGACTTGTAATGAGCTAGCCATATGGCTGCTCTTCTTAAAGTGGGGGTGGTAATGGATTCAGGGACGTGTCTGGGAAGACAGGAGTGCTGGCTAAAAATTAGAGAGGGACACACACAAAAAGTCACAATTACTTATTGGGATTTGCTTTCGGTGTTTCTGTTACCAACACAATTTGTGGTTTATAGTGTTGGGCCGATATTGTCAAGATTGGGTTTAACTGATAGCTGATTCAATTGTCAGTTTTTATTTAAGATTGACTTTATATTGGCTGCACCTGCCCCCTACTGCAGAATGAAATCCAATTAAAATTACCCAAAATTGTAATCTTAATCTAGATGGTGGATCTTTAATTATATATATATTACAATTGTCACAAAATGATTTAAGGACAGCAATGGGCATATGATTTTACTTTACGTATGGAGACTTTAAACAACCGTGTTCCTGTACCCCTCCCATGATTGGTACAATGAATGAGGTGAGGCGGTGAGTATGGCATATCCAGTAAAAGTCAAGACGATGCATCTCACTAGGATTCAATCCTATGAATGCCTCTGGTAGGTTTCATTCATCATTTCAGACTTAATAGGTTGCTGTACATTCTTGTACAGCTAGTAGCACACAAAATGTACTTGCCCAAGTAGTTTTCTCTGTCTGCAGTAACCATCGCCTCCAAGTTGGCCAATTAGTGCTTATCTAAGGCTCATCATTTTCACGAGGGAGAGAAGCGGAGCCCCGACTTTGAAAATACCCGCAGGCAATTAGTAGATGTGGCACATTCCATCGTGGCAGTCATACTGTGTCGTACTGGGGACACTTCCCCGATCGCACTGGAAGCACATCTTCGTCGGGCTTGCAGATACGTCAAGATTAGTGCTAAAAAATTTAAACTCAATAACCTGGGGGCTCGCAGACTTTGAATTTGGGAGGCTAGTAAATATTTACCTGTTTGGAATGGAATTGATATAGTCTGGTGATTCATTGCAATTGCATCTACCGTATCACTGTGGATGAGCTTTATTTTCATGTACATGAGTGAAATTGATATATATCTGTAGACAACAGTTGCATACTAAGCCCCTTGAATGAATTACATAACTCAGGCCATGAAATTTGTGACATGCAAAAGCCCCATTTATTTGTATAACCATAAATAAGTTGACCAGTCTAGCAATGTTCTAGCCATTGGTATAAGGGAGTTGGAGGGTTTATAGTTTTATATCAAGGCTGAGAGCCTTCTCACATGACTCTGCTTGTCCCCTGTTCATAGGTGACTTGTAAGACCCTTCCTGCACACAGACGTGTGCCCCGTTCCCTCATACAATCTCCTAAACACCCCATGGCTGCCAGCCTTGGTGCCTCATTCCATCACCCCACAGGTCCCCATTTATACACCTGGGTGGAGAGAGGCAATTGGGGTAAAGTGCCTTGCCCAAGGACACAAACGCGACCTAGCCAAGGCGCGAACCTGTGATTCTTGAATCATGAGCTTACTGCCTTAGCCACTCCACCACCACACTCCCTGTGAGTAAGGGAGCAAATCAGAAGTCTTTATTTCATCCTTCCCCTAGTAAACATATTGATATATATACCAGATTTTGTTTTTTAATACAATTTTTGCCCTGCAACAAAGGGAAATTGTG
Organism: Paracaudina chilensis; assembly: GCA_027580055.1. Taxonomy (NCBI): domain Eukaryota; kingdom Metazoa; phylum Echinodermata; class Holothuroidea; order Molpadida; family Caudinidae; genus Paracaudina; species Paracaudina chilensis. The sequence goes on along the minus strand of JAODFY010235162.1, from coordinate 9,729 downwards.
TGTCACCATATAACCCAATCCCCTCTCCTCCTATGCCAACTTGATGCTGGCATATTGAGGGTGACAGTTACTGTAGTTACCTTTAAACATAGTGAAACTCAATTTTCTGCATATATACAGGAATCACATGTATGTATGCCTTTTGGCTATACATGTGTGAGAGTACCTTTTTGTAAAAAAAATTCTAATGTGTTTTGTCAATGATAAAAGCCTTCCACACTACAGGTCTACCATGCTTGTTTCCAGAAGGTAACTGTTATGTCTGTCATGTATGATGTTGGTATAAATGTTATTAGGTAAGAGTGGATGGAGGTCAAAGAAGGTTTGAATGGTGACAAGGAGAACCTCTCGTAAACTAACCACTTATAAATATCCACCTTTTTGTTTTCAAAACAACATAACCACAAACATGGCACATTAAATCCTGGCAATAGAAACAAATAATATCAACACATGTTTGCACATTTGAACAGCTGTATACATATGGCCTTGTACTGTAAGTTATAATGCCAGAATGAGCAAACCTACAGAGCACTTATCTCGCAGCCCCCAGGTCAAATGTTATTTGCCAGCCAATTAGTGAAGCTAAACACTTATTCTTAATTACCTGATTCTTTGTATGGAATGGGCTATGAGGGGTGGGTTATATCATCTGGGAGATTAGTTTGAGGGGGGGGGGGATTGTCATGGTGTCTCTTAATCAGGAATGTAAAAAATGCCTGAAGAATAGTGAAATGTCAGAAAAAAATTGAAATATTAGATGAATCTAGGACACTGGTGGCTAAAGATAATTTCTATGCACAACAACAGAAGAGCACCTCAATGGTCCCAGAGTAAAATATGTGATATCACAAAGAAAGTAAATAAGTCATGGGAATCATGTCATTGCACATTTAAAAAAGAATCTGATTAATTCAAATTATGTTTGTTTAAAATACCAATGATATGCTACAGCTCAACTCAATTGGTGAAGCTAGCAGTTCTCTTGCTACAGTATCTTAGTGGCAGCTAAATGAAACCAAGTGCCGGCTTATTATATGCCTGGATGGTTGCATGCATAGCAAGTTTTGCTCTGGGAGTCAGCAGTCAATCCCAGGGTCAGAGGCCCACATTAAGGCCCCCGGTGGGGTACATGGGTAACCCCCTGGCAGGAGTCGAAGCTCCCTGATTTGAGCTGATTTGAACATGGCATTGGGAGCTCCTGACTAAAACATGTTTATCAGGATTCGGGTGATTTTCTCTGAATTTTACATACTTATTGACTTTTGTACCAGTTTGTAGGATACTTGAGTGCTGGTAGGAAGGGTGCTTGTTTACTTTGAATGCTGGCTAGCAAGTGCTAGTCCTGGTTAGGCCCGACCGGTGCCGACTGACTTATACTGACTTAACTACAACACTGGAATCTAGGGCTTCACACTATAAATTCACCACCAGGAATCACATCTTAGATTAGATGTGTGCCTTTTTTCAACTTATTTTTGCTCTCTAGGCAAGTTGTTACAAACTTAGCACATGAGCTGAAGTGTCTGTGAGTTTTGTCAGACTGGCAAAATGCATCTGAATTTCCTTCATGTAGCATGGGCATTTAAAATTTAAAGAACTGACATGTATGTACAGTAAAAAACAAATTTATAGAAAAATTAAAAGGAAAGTTTGACAAAATAAACATTTAATACTTTGAATGTAAAATTGCTATCTCTGATTGACTGTCAGTACTTAAAAATATGTGGAAAATCTGCAGAATCTCCCCCAAAGGAATTCAGTCCATCAAATAATCCAATCAAGTGCTTGATCATTTCCTAACAAAAACTTCCCTTCACCTCAATGAACTGTAATGCCGAAGCCAAACATTGCAATGGAACTGGAGAAGAATCAAAACATGATCATACATTCATTCATATGATACCATGACTTAAAGAGTGTCTGTTTATGACGACTATGATTCTATCTGATTCTATGATTCTATTCTAAGTGTTAGTAATTATTCCATTAATTTCTTGAAGTCTGGGTAGTGAATGATGTCAAACCAAATGTTTCTAACCACCCTAGTAGAACAGCATTTAATCATTAAGCCATTTTACCTCCAGCATTAATATTTCAGGGATGTAACACAACTTAGAATAAACCTCTGTGCCAACCTTTCTAGGCTCACACAATTCTTTAAATTGTCAAGCCTTTGGTGCTATGGACATAAGGTATTGGTTTACTTACCAGTGTTGTTCTGTCACATGGCACAAGTGTGACTTCCCTACCTGCCCTTTTTAGAGTGTTTCGTACACATAATCATAATGCCCTCATTTTATGCAATTATTTAGGTTGGTGATCATAGATAACTTTCAGGAGCCCCGAATAGCATTTCTATAGCCTGGTTGATCACAGTTACTGGATTACTTTTAAAAGGTCCGTATAGCCTATTCAACAGTTAAACAAATCTTTCATTTTCTTATTTTTTATTTTCAAACAGACTGGATTGTTTCAGATCCACAATGGCACCCAGTACCTCATCGAGCCGGTCAAAGCCCACAGGGACCAGGCGGTCCATGAACAGCCCCTACAGAAAAACCATGTCATTACAACTCATAACCCAGCATATCAGCCCCCGCCCTCCCCTGCAGAAACGTGCGGTACACACAATGAAGGTACAGTATTTGGTGAATTTTACGTGAACATTTCCAAATGTCAACAGTCATATATTGTACCTGCTATACATCGCAATACAGGTTTACATCTACAAAGTAACAGCAGTAGACTGAAATTATATTAGAGGGAGTTGTGGAAACCCCTGAACACATAGATAGTCCTGTATTAAGTGCCCCTCCCCCCTATCCCATGACACGGCCTGTGGGTAGCGCCCAGAGTGAAGGTATTTATTGTTAAAATTACCAGTGGGGTTGCATGATAATATACAATTCTGCCACATTCAGCTTCTCTATAATGTTGGTCAAAGTCTATGGAATGCCAAGTAGGCAATTACATTGTTGAAATGGACCATATAATATGAACAAAAAGCTTCTGTTAAACAGTGTCATTGTTCATTCAACAGGAAGGCATTGGAAGGAATAACAGTTTTATCGATCTATAGAAAACCATGAAACATTCAGTATTCCCTGCATGCTCATTGCTTATATCCATTTTTTTCAAATTAAGCATGTTAGCCTACTAGGATGACTCTCATGTTAGCCTACTAGGGTTATTCTCGTGTCAGCCTAGTAGGGTGACTCTCATGTTAGCCTACTAGGGTGACTCTCATGTTAGCCTACTAGGGTGATTCTCATGTTAGCCTACTCGTGTGACTCTCATGTTAGCCTACTAAGGTGACTCTCCTGTTAGCCTACTAGGGTTGACTCTCATGTTAGCCTACTAGGGTGACTCTCATGTTAGCCTTCTAGGGTGACTCCAAGTTGATATTCCATTTTTCAAGAGTATTGTGAAACATTGAATTAAAATTGCAAGCAAAAATCACTCTTGTTGTAACAATGTCTTGGAGATTAATTTCTTAACAAAGTAGCTGGATTTGATGTGTGGGTTTAGCTTTTCCGCATTTTTTCTTTGGTCTGGTTATATTTCTGAAAATTGTGGAGGGCGGGGGCTGATAAGCTGGAGGGATTTACGCCACGCTTTTATGAAACACCACTTTGATATGTGTTTACAGGATGATTAATTAAATTCCTTTGTTTGTAGGGAAGTGGTTGATTTCATGATCATTTCCATGTTTCATTCATCTCAAACTAGCCAGCAGGAAATTTGCACCCACTATTTAGCTGCATCAGTACATTCCCCATTTCCAGGAAGAAAAATAAACAGATACATACAACAAATACTAGATGCCTATGTTACAGACTTACAGTAACAGTATTAAATATTAACAGTAAAATACTATTTGGTGGGTGCGCTCTGGATCATTACAGCCTTATTAATTGCCTTATTTTGTTCCCCCCAAACCCACCCCCCCATTTTTGGGATCTTTCTGCACCTCCTAATGAAA
>JAODFY010235151.1:0-10196 GCA_027580055.1 Paracaudina chilensis | reverse complement strand
TTGCAAGATGTATATCGACTTCCTTTGCAAAGGCCATTATTTTTTGTTTGTCATACCAAACCTAGATAGAATCATGTTGTTGCAATTGTCCAATCAAAACGGCATATTATGAATTAAATGGTACACAACATCAATGGGGGAACGAATATACTAGCTAACCAGGCAGTCATATTCAATTTGCATAGGAAAAATTGACCCGCATTACTTCACTGTAGTAAATTTGGACCCCTGGGGGTCAAAATTTCCTAGGGAATTTTGACTGGGGTCATAATTTCCTAGGAAATTATGACCAGGGGTCAAAATTCCCTGGGGTCAAAATATACTGTCACACAGGCAGCAAACAGAATCTGTGCCGTCACAAGGGCATGTCTGTGTGCAGTACCTCTGGCACCTTGCTTCAAACACAATGTCTCAATAGTCATGTAGGTTTGCCATAATGATTACAAGTACCCTAGGGCTGTTGGTTTTGGTGGAGGTCAAAGTTCGTATAAGGTCAACAGAAGCCAATTTTAGTGAAAATATCGTAAACGCCTCAACTCGACACAGCAAACATGAATTAGGCTAATACTTGCCATGTATGTCTCTGTTAGGGAGTACAATTCATGATCAAGTTTCCTTTTTGTTTTGGTGGGGGTCAGAAGCAATCTGAGTTCAACACATATTTATGCATCAAACAAGAACATTGTAAAAAATTAACGCATGATAACTCAATAAAACCAACTAGTTATGAACAATGTGTAAAGACAATATTTTTAGGCCTTACGTAATAAAGTTATATTTTGAAACTATTAATGCTGTCGGTCTATCTGTAATGTATGTTTTTTTGTTTTAAAGTTATGTAAGAGTGGAAAATCATGCAACAGAGGGCAAGGAATGACAGCACATTTTGTACAGTGTGTTCTTGTTATATATTAAGGTGCCTGATGGCTGTGTAGGCTGTGCGGCCTATAGCCCAACGTTCTTCTTCACTGTAGCAACGTGTTGGAATTGCAATTTAGTATTAGGAAAAACAAGTTTTTTATCCGAAATGAATGCGAAACAGGAAATTTCTCCTTTATTTTCAAACAGATAGGCTTGTCGCTGCAACTCATATAATGGTGACACCCTGATTCGCGCACTTAAGTATTAAATTGAATATAACAAAAAATATATTATTTTGGCTGGTATCATGATTTGTGATATTGTGTGTATCCATCATTATTTTAACTGCGCATCCGACGGGCACCTTTGGGAAGTTTATTTCAGTATCATTTGTCATCTAAGAACTATAAGAATTTTCACCATTTTCTATGAAATTTGATATCAGGTATTTAATATATGGGTATTCCAAATTTGGTTGATTTGGAAGATATGTTTCGTGTTCCTCTTCAAAGAGTATCTAAGAATCTTTAGCGGATTGGCACCCCATCATGCTACATTATTTTGCCACTTTGGAGTCAGCGTCAACTCCCATATGCCTATGATATTTTAAACATGTGCTTTACCATGGAACCATAAGTTCATATGTATCCAATTATAAAATTTCTCATTGATAGACCTAGATATAAATTACAGCAATAATCAGGCTTTGAGCGCTGAGAATTACTCCTCTTACACCAAAAGGAGATTTTGCCATTCGTTTTCCCTTGTTAGTTGCCATGATTAAAAGATTCCCTGGATCTCTCACATCATAAATCGTCCTATTAACATAGAAATTAGGCCATAACTGTAATTTTTGCATTCTGTCGCCGTACATTTTCATAGAACCAGGTCTGCAGTGCAGATATCACCAATTGAGGGCAGTATATATACATTATTCGTCGTTTGAAGTAAAGTTTTGTTGCAAATTATGAATCTTTCATAAATTCTTAAATAAATCTTTCATGTCACACTATATATGCATAATATGATGTGGTATAATGATGACAAAATCGTTAAAAATTAACCCTGATTATTGCTTTAAATAACAGCCCAAGTTAACTTTTTCTTTATCCAGATGATTTAAATAAATAATTGGTCATTAAATAATTTTCTCCATGGGGGATACCACGGTATGCCGTGGTATTTTTTATTATTGCATAATAAAAACTAATTGTTAACATATTAAAATATGATGGCTATCCTGTATTGTGAGGGCATGGGAATATGCATCCCTGGATGTTAAGGGGGGGGGGGTTGTGTGGTGGGGGGAGGAGGTGTCAAGCATATTTAAGATCTTATATCTACTAATCTTGATCTTCCATTTGTCACTCTTTTTGGTTAAAACCAGATTGCCAGCTCCCATGATCACCTAACCAGTTTTGCTGCCCAGTAACACTAAATAGGACATAATTAAACCATCTAATCACATTTGACAGTGTCCATCATTCAGACTGGTACATGACCTTGGAATCCAGAATTCGTTTGAAATCCAATTATGGATAAATATATTTTATAAATATTTTTTATCAGAGGTTGGAACTGCATCCCTTGATGTGTATTTCTGATCTTGCATAATTTGTCAACCTTTTTGGCTTTTTGGTTGTATGCTCCTCAACCACATAGAAGAGTCTTTGTTGCTGAGTTTCAGTAAGACTAAATAACCCCAATGATTACCATCTGTGGTTCATAAAATCTCTTCCCAATTAATCAGATCTGACACTGGCTACCCTTAAGCAACATTTTGAAAACTGGCAGATGACCTTGGAAACAGGATTTCATTTGAATCCAATTATGAAATTATTTTTTATTAAAGTAGAAACCTGAGTTTGAAATGTACAACAAACTTCCTGTCACAAAGAAGATTTTACAACCTCATTACCTTAATCTTCTGGAAGTCAAACTGGGGATTCGCAACCCTTTTATTAAAGGTCGCCCCCACGATTTGGAGGGTCACCCCAAAAATTTGGAGGGTCACCAAATGTAAGCATGATGCAATGTTGAGAGGGTGGCCACATCAGTGAAATGTGGGGTCGCCATGTTGATCCAGGGTGAAATATGGGGTCCCCAAGCAAAAAATGTTTGACTACACAAGAGCCTCGATCTGCATGGAGAAGTACCCATTTTTTGTAATTTTGTGCCCCAACAAGCTTGGTTACTATTAAGCCTGACACACAATTGAGAAATTCTGATATTAGTTTGGTTTTGTTTTATTCAGTGATATGTATATTATTGTGTTTTATTTACATATCATCACCATATCATTACCATATCTGTGAGTCGTCAGTAGCTTCATCAGCAAAAGGAAAATTTGAATTAAACTCTGATTGTATCGATAGACCATGTTTTAAATTAACTACCACTCCTGTGAAATTTACTGATGCGGATGATTAGAAAAAATATGTAGACATTAATTGGCTTTTAACCCATTTTACCTGTGTGACATCAATCTGTCGGAGCAAATGCTGCTTAATACATAATTTATAAGTAATATGGTCACACATGGGTCACATATTTGTGGGGATGATGGCTAGGAATTGGGGATCAAGAAATCAACAGGCTGAGCAGGATTTTATCCCTGAATTCTTATACTGACAATGTTCACAGTGTCTATATGCAGTTATGACAGGCCGATGTTTATGTACGTGTGTAATGCTTTGTTCATAACACATCAATCAGGCAAACTTGGATCAAGTTCATACTTGTTATGCACGTTCTCCATCGATAAAAAATAATTTACATGTTCCTATTGAGATTTTGAAATTTCAGAAATTATCAAACAAAGATGCACACAACACATATCAGCTTTGTGAGTAAATTTGTATATTGTGGCTGTGGCTTTCTCAGTATCAGCAGACATGTGACTTTTATGTGCCCAAATGTTTTAAATTCACAGCCCCTGTGGAGGTATAAAGCCCATTTGAAGTCAAGCTGGCTTGCATGGAGGTGCAACCTTGGATGGGATTGATGCCAAGTAAATGATGACAGGACGAAGCAGCTCTGTTTCAATTATTTATTATCCAGAAGACACAGCCTCTGAAACAAATTCAGTAAAAATATCAATGCAACAACTAATAAAATTAATTACATAATCCCCCATATATAAAGAACATCTTAGTCCCAAGTGACTAACATAATACTCTAAACACTAGAACATATCTAAAACCTCATCATAACAACACCTCGAGATACAAATATCACTTCAATTCCCTTCGAATGACAGTTTGCAAAACAATCCTCATGATGACTACCCAGAATTCTTGAAATAAACCCAATTTGACTAAATGATGCTAAAAGTATGGAATTCATCATCAGTAAACAATTTTCAATGGATTAACAAACTGAGCAGTAAAACCTAGCTGCCATTAAGAGTTATACTTTTGTTTTGTTATACTTTCTTTATTTTATTATCCATATTAATAAAAAAAACAATATTTTGGTAAAAAACAATATTTTAATAATGCATTTTGTCATTTGTTTGTGAAAGATCACCATGCGACTGCTGGTGTTTAACAATTTTTCTAGTGAAGGCCCCTAGAACATCAGTCTGAGCATCGCGCCTTCTACACAAGCATATTTGAGCTTTGCCTGCACAACCTGCCGCTCCCCTATCGTGAGACCCCTAGGCCCACACCTGAATGACACTCCCAAGACAGCATTTCCAACTATCTTGACATGCAATTTTTAAATTTCAGGACTTGCTGGTGAAGACCTATCAGCTCCCAAACTTGACTTCAGATGAAGCTATCAAGACGGTATTTCCACCCGTCTCCCTGCCATGGGACTTCAGGCCTGTTGGCTCCTGTTTCCATCCTTTGATTAACAACTTCTACTTGTTTGGAAACCAGGTAAGTACAGATGCTGTCGGTTTAGACGAAGAATGTGTACTAATTGACCGGGTCTGATGTCAAAGACCTATTACATAGCTGCACTTTCCTTTCATAAACTCTACATTTATGTGCCATGTCTCACGGTCGATGAACTCGATACAGCGTGAGAATTAATGCAAGGAATCAACATTTTTTAATTGATTACTTGTAAGCACAGGTCACACGGTTACTGCGATTAATGAAGTACACATGTACTAACAAAGCTGTCAGTTTCTGTTATGTATGAATAATTTGAGCGTTTTGTGCCCATAATTATAAAGCTTTCAACACCCTCATGATAAGTGCCTTCAAGAAAAGCAGCACTTGCCACGGGTAAGCTAGAAATCTCCTAGACCAGTCAGCTCATTTGCTATTATGTCTGGGACCTCGACCAACCAAGATTTTCATGGGGATGTCTGTGAAGTTAACTTTGGGGCCAGAATTTTATACTCGGAAATACTCGCAATGTAGTTGCAGTGTACTTGCAGTTGATCTTCCATCAAAATTTTACTGTGGAATCAGTCAAGCACCATGCTAATGTTTTCTCCCTTCATTGTAATTATTGTTATATGCATACTTGGACAAAATATCTTATAGGATCATCTACAAAATTCTGTTTTTTTTTCTTCAAATCACTGAACAATATGGCACCACTGTAGTTATTTGAGATATACACACCATCCAGGAACCTTCCTTCAAGCAACATTTGTCTCCTTCAGGAACACAGGTCTAAACGTTCATGGGGTAATAGGTCTTTCAAGGTAGCTGCCCCTCATCTTTGGAATGCAATTCCACTTGAATTGAGGTCATGCACCCAGCATTTTATGTTTAAAAAAACTCCTTAAAAACTCATCTCATGCAGAAGCTTTCAGTTTATAGATTTAGTATTTTTAAGTAAGGTCATGACATGACACACATATATAAAATTGTGTGATAGAAAAATAAAAATGACATGATTTTTACCAACTCCCATCCCCATCGGTGTAGCTACCATGAGTAGGAGTGGGATTTATAGATAAATAGGAGCAGGATACATTTGGGTAGATAGGTTGTAAACTTTTTATTATTGGTAACATTTTATTCTACACTTCTACTTTGGGAGGGGTAACAATGAGATGGGGGACCAATGAGATGTGGGACCAATAAGATGTGGGACCAATGAGATGGGACCAATCACATAGGACCAATCAGACATGGACCAATGAGGTAGGGGACCAATGAGGTAGGGGACCAAGGAGATGGGGACCAATGAGATGGGGACCAGTGAGATGGGGCACCAATGAGACAGGGACCAATGAGATGGGAGACCAATGAGACAGGGACCAATGAGATGGGGGACCAATGAGACAGGGACCAATGAGATGGGGGACCAATAAGACAGGGACCAATGAGATGGGGGACCAATGGGACAGGGACCAATGAGATGGGGGACCAATGGGACAGGGACCAATGAGACAGGGACCAATGAGACAGGGACCAATCAAACATGGACCGATGAAATAGGGGACCAATCAGACAGGGACCGATGAAATAGGGGACCAATGAGATGGGGACCAATGAGATGGGGACCAGTGAGTTGGGGACCAATGAGATGGGGGACCAATGGGACAGGGACCAATGAGACAGGGACCAATGAGATGGGGGACCAATCAGACATGGACCGATGAAATAGGGGACCAAGGAGATGGGGACCAATGAGAGGGGGACCGGTGAGATGGGGGACCAATGAGAAAGGGACCAATGAGATGGGGACCAATGGGACAGGGACCAATGAGATGGGGACCAATGAGACAGGGACCAATGAGATGGAGGACCAATCAGACAGGGACCAATGAGATGGGGGACCAATCAGACAGGGACCAATGAAATATGGGACCAATGAGATGGGGACCAATGAGATGGGGACCAGTGAGATGGGGGGACCAATGAGACAGGAACCAATGAGATGGGGGACCAATGGGACAGGGATCAATGAGACAGAGACCAATGAGACAGGGACCAATGAGATGGAGGACCAATGAGACAGGGACCAATGAGATGGAGGACCAATAAGACAGGGACCAATGAGATGGGGGACCAATCAGACAGGGACCGATGAAATAGGGGACCAAGGAGATGGGGACCAATGAGATGGGGACCAGTGAGATGGGGGACCAATGGGACAGGGACCAATGAGACAGGGACCAATGAGATGGAGGACCAATCAGACAGGGACCAATGAGATGGAGTACCAATCATACAGGGACCAATGAGATGGGGGACCAATCAGACAGGGACTATATTGGGTGCAGTACTCTGCTTTAACACACATACATCTGAGACAGGCATGTGGGGAATTGTTAGTAAGCATTATATGGAACAGCCTTGATCTGAACTTTCACAGCTTCAAAGACTTTCCTATAAATAACTTTCATCACTCTAGTTCCCTTCATCATGGTATGAGTGTATAGGCAGGTGACTATTATCAGTTTAAACTAGTCTCCTTCAATAAATGTTCACAGGCTTCTGCAAAGGATGCTGTTACTTCCTCTTGATTATATTTTGGAAATTCATTTTTTTAGGCTTCAGACGTAGAGACAGGTTTGGTGGTTTTTTATTCCTTGTCAAAAAGAATCTGTGCGGTCACCATGGCATGTTTATGTGAACAGTTGTGCAGCGGGTCTGATCGATGAGGACTTGAACAAAGGAATTTCAGGTCCTCGGAAGGAGGATTCAATGGAAACCATAGGTCCTCGGAGGTTCAAACAATGGTTAGGGTATTGTCAAGGTTAGCATAGGCGTACAAGAAATTTTCGTGACACCTGCCCAAATCTTGAGTCTACTGAAATTTTTGAACTGTGCTCGAAAGACTAAGCAGAGCACCACCATAGTTTTTTTTTTTTAAAGAACTACCATTTAGATTGCAGGAAACAGCACTTCACAGGCTCGAAAGTTGCATTTAAATAATCTCGGCAGTCCTTTACAAAGGGCACTTTTGTACACTGCCACGGTGGCACCCAAGATTTAGTCAAGTCAACTCTCCAAGCGGATCGCCACCACCGTGTGGTGCGTGGCTGCAATGTGGGGGTCGGGAGTGGGTGTGGGCTCTGATCCACAAGATCTGAGCGGAGTGCTACCATCGGTTGGCTCGTAGCGTAGCAAAGAATTTTTTCGCCAAAATTCCTTCCAGACTCCCGGAAAATGGCGGAAAATGGCACTTCCCAGGCCTTGTAGGCTTAAGTCAGTTGCATATATGTTTTACAGATTTACACGCAAAAAGGGTAAATTAGAAATATTTTTAGATACAGTGCTACAAGGGTTCCCTGTCACATGCTGGGCGGGGCTGGGAACTACAAGATCTGAGCGGAGCGTAACCTAGAATTTTTTGGTCCAAAATGCCTTCCAGATTACCGGAAATGGCAAATCCCAGGCCTTGTATAGGCCTAAGTCAGTTGTAAGTTTTACAAATTTACACGCGAAAAGGGTAAATTAGAAATATTCTCCAGCAAGCAAGTATAAAATCGGCTAACGCATGATTGGTCGAATCAAACCAAAATCATTGTATTCCGATAAAGAGGTCTGATGATAGGCGTTCAACACAAAAATTTAGTTGGCTAAAGTGACATTGAAAGATGGTCGGATGTTTCAAAATTACTTCAAAGTCAGACTCATTGTTGCCTTAAGTGTAAATTGGTGATTATTCTACAGGAAAGAAAATGGCACCGTGCTGCCCCGCTGCAGAAGGGCAGGGGCAACTGCCCGCTGCCCCGCGCGTCTGGCGCCCCTGCCTATCTGCATACCGTATTAAAAACCTGCAGAAAAATCTCTCCAACAAAAGGCTGCCCGAAATTTCCGTGTCACCTGCCCGAATCTCGAGTCCACTGAACTTTTCGAACTACCATTTAGATTGCAGGAAACGGCACTTCACAGGCTCGAAAGTTGCATTTAAATAATCTCTGAATACCACAAAATTATAATACAATATATAATAGATAAATTCGGGCACGCTACTGCGTACTGTATTAAAAACCTGCAAAAAAATGTCTCCAACAAAAGGCTGCCCACAATTTTTGTGACACCTGCCCGAATTAAGAGTCCACTGGAAATTTTTTGGGGAAGTCTGCCCCTCCCGCCCCCAGCCTTGTACACCTATGACTGCAAAAGCTACTTGAATGTATTTTCTAATATTCTTAATAAAGTGATATTGATATTCACCTCATGTACCATGCACACATTCTATTTAGTATTTACTAATATTATGCTGGATGCAAATCATGCTATATGCAGTGTTTGATGTATACAAGTCAAACTATAGGCATGATGGATGCAAGTCGTGCTATATGCAGTGTTTGATGTATATAAGTCAAACCATAGGCATTATGCTGGATACAAGTCATGCTATATGCAGTATGTTTGATGTATACAAGTCAAACCATAGGCATTATGCTGGATGCAAGTCATGCTATATGCAGTATGTTTGATGTATACAAGTCAAACCTATAGGCATTATGCTGGATACAAGTCATGCTATATGCAGTGTGTTTGATGTATATAAGTCAAACCATAGGCATTATGATGGAAACAAGTCATGCTATATGCAGTATGTTTGATGTATACAAGTCAAACCATAGGCATTATGGTGAGGGGGGGGGGTGGGATGTTGGAACAAGTGTGTGGATAGCATATGCCACATATAACTGTTTTCATGTTGATGCAAATTTCCTGCCTATGTGTTATGGAACCTAGGGGTAATGGCAACCCCTCATATGCTGCTAACAATAATAGCAAAGACTTCTAAGATCAGGTGCAAGCATGTTTCAGATAAAAAGGACAGATATTAAGTGTTGTGCATAGTTTATTATCATGTAGCAGTTTGTCTTTCCAACACAATAAATTATTTTGTTCAAGTTACACAACTTGTTTTTCTATTTCTTTAGCGATTTGGGGTTCCGATGCCAAAAGCTGGCTTTGGAACCTTTGTGGTCATGTTGTTGTATGTGTGTGTAATGCTTGAGCTTGTCAACACAATGTCAACACAATGTCACCAGAAGTTGGAATATCCTACTTTTATATATATTGGTCATAAATAAGTACATGATCCCTATTGTTCTTGGATGTCATGAATATTAATGAAGGGGTGGGGCTTAAAAAACAAAAAAATTAAAATGTCAATATCTTTACAATCACTTGGTATGGTGATGTAAGTTGATGAATGCTACATTGTCACATGATGGTCACATTTCATCAATTAATATTCATGAGTGGGTGGGGCTTAATGCTAAATTACTCAATGTAGCTTGTAAACAAAAAACTAGAACGCCAATGGCGTAGAGCTCACACCAGAACTGGGGTCATGTTATGATACTATGCAACCCTCCTTAGTTGGGAGTAGGCCTACTACAGAACAGGTGAGAACCTCCGGAGCCCTACATTGACAGAAGAATGCAAATT
>JAODFY010235140.1:0-10196 GCA_027580055.1 Paracaudina chilensis | reverse complement strand
ATGGTTAGGGTATTGTCAGGTTAGGGCGCGGACAAAGGAAATTACAAAGGAGTCCTCGGACATAGTGTAAAACCTACACGTGTGTGGGTATGTGTGTGTGTGTGTGTGAAAAAGATTGTGGCCGCAACTCCTACTAAACCGCTTTGCCGGTGAAGCTCAAACTTGGTAGATTGGTGCCCCATGGTGTGAAGTTGTGCATGCCATAAAAAAAATTATGCCACAGGTCAAAGGTCACAGGTCAAAAGTCAATTTAAGTCAAATATTTCTGCTCTATTCCTTAATCTAAAATGGTTATTTTCATGAAACCTTGACATTTTCATTTAGTATACAGTCATCATTTTACCAGAAAATCATGTTTATTTGCGACTTCGGTCATGTGACATCGGGTCAGGGGTCAAAGTGTTACTTTTCACTAAAAACCTTGCGTCCACAACTCTTCCTAAACCGCTTTGCCGGTTAAGGTCAAACTTGGTAGATATGTGCCCCAGAGGTATGCACGGCCGGAATTAGTCGTGTCTTGCTAGCTTAATATAACTCGCGTACGAGCGCTAATAAACGAGCGTCTAAACACAGTGTTAATATAATAAGTAAACACGCAGCTAGCTAGCTGTGATATGTGAAATGAAATTGATAAACTTCCATCCCGTGTATGCCGTTTGAACTGAGTTGCGTTTGCTATACAGTACTGCTAAAAAGTAACCAGACAAAATAGAGCGCTATCTAATCCCATAATCAGCTCCCATCACGATCACAGTTGATCATAATAGAACACAATCTGGCACAATAGGCTCGCGACTCCCGCGGTAATAATTATCTTACTGA
Source organism: Paracaudina chilensis (assembly GCA_027580055.1). Lineage (NCBI taxonomy): Eukaryota > Metazoa > Echinodermata > Holothuroidea > Molpadida > Caudinidae > Paracaudina > Paracaudina chilensis. The sequence continues at coordinate 9,374 of JAODFY010235140.1, read as the reverse complement.
TGAGAGCCCGTGAAAACTAGCACCATGTACGTACGATAAGTGAGCGCAAGAATGCACAACGTACATAACAAAAGCCGCGCAGACAGGATTGCACGTGCAGAGACATGTAGAATCGATAACACCAGAAATTAAGGCAAAATCGTTTGATAGTTGTTCAGAAATCCCGATATTACACGTGTTTTGGTTACCGCAATATTTTCTCCTTGTACCTTATTTTATATTGGTTACAATTTTCGATCATAATTCACTGACAGTTGAACATCGCGCATTTAAACACAAATTACTTATTACAGCATACGTAGGGTATTTGCACGTGTTGACGCCAAGTATCGTCTATCGCGAAAGTACATCTACTCCATATTGTATACTTAGGGCATGCATTCTCGCAAGATAAGCGATGGAAATTGGAAGCTACAGATTGGATTACGTGATGCATTACGTGATAATTTCGGCAATTGTATTAATATTGCGCAAACAACTACCAAAGGATTGGTTACTTAAAATTCACAGCGTAGTTTTAAGGAAAAATACACATGGAACGGCCGTAGTCTTGTAACGTTAGGCAATGCTGTATGTAATGCAAAATTTAATGTGTGTTACTGTAACTAGTGTGTTACTGTTACTAGTGTGTTACTGTAACTAGTGTGTTACTGTAACTAGTGTAAACATAGGCCTAGCCTAGGCCTAGGCTAAGTTTGGCCGAGTCTAATATTAGGCTGTACTACTGATGAGTGTATAAGTTCTTTTGGAACATGCAACGGCGCCGTTATCTACAACTTAAAATAATGTATATTCCTTTAAAAAAATCTTCGAAATGAGCTAATCGCGCTAATAAAAATCTACTAGTGCCAAGTATTTTTACCCCTAAATAATAACATCGGTCTTTCATTGTTAACCGATTCTACTAAAATAGGGCAATCACGGTTATCACATTTTTAGCATAATAATCAATAGGCCTGAATCACTGGAAAACCACGACATGATCATTGTTCTATTGTGCTGTCCGTAAATATGCAATGCACATACTGTACTATTCCTATTTTGGGTATTACCGTTTACACCTAGGCCTAACTAGCTTAGTGTTAGTTGTTTTGTGAATATGATAGGCGATTATTCAACTACACACAAACATTACTGCGTGGTTGTAACGACGATAGGCCTAGTTGCTGCAACACTACCGCTATCCTAAAAAGCACGTAAGGACAAACATACAGGGAATTTTCTTGGCATAACATTGCCTCGCATTGTAACCATATAACAACGAACAAACACCAAACGATATAACATAAAATTACAGCGGAACAACAAAAGTCCTTCGAAAATCAAACATGTATCAAACATATATTAAAGTTAAAAATGTTAAATGTTATCATTTTATAAATTTCAGATTGTTCCACATGAAATAAAAAAAAATGGCAACATTATAACAGAACATTCCTTAGCAAATGTCACTGCGTTATCCTGCGTATTGTGAAATTGGTAAATAATATAATGGTGGGGCATATTCGCAGGGCCGAGCCCTGCAAATAAGCACTACCGCCCTAAGGACCGCCCTGTAAATACCAGAAACGATCTCACTATTCACAGGGCCGCCCTGCTTATTTTAAAGCAATAATGTTCCGGTCAAAGTTAATTGGTACATATGGTCAACATTTAGTACCAACACTTTTAAGGTCATATGGAGGTCATCAGGGGTCAATTGAGGTCAAATTAAACATTGATTGGTTCACATAAAACTTGGTACCTATGGTCAAAATTAAGTGCCGAAAATTTGGAGGTCAATTGAAGACAAATTACTAAACATAGTTTCTACACTTTAATTTTATGGTTTAAAATTATCGGGAATTTGTGCAGACGGGCGATTGCACAGGATTTTGCAATAAGATTAGCAACTCTGTGGATTGCCCTCTTGTTAGTGTTTGACTTCAAATAATCTGTGATCATCTGCTAAGTATGGAAGACCAGAATACCAAATATGAGATTTTTTATCCAAGTTAGCACTAAGTTGGGAATGTTAAGTTAACATGGTCACAAGCCCATTGCACTTTTGGGTTAACATGATCACAAGCCCCTTTGCATTGTTGGGTTAACATGATCACAAGCCCCTTGCACTTGAGCCTTGAACACATACTGACTGTGTGGATTTCCTCTGCCTCTGCCTATGGCAAAGAAATATAATTACCTGTAGGATGAAAGGCACATGCGACTCAAATGGTTGAAAGACTCTGTTGAAGATGGCACCATTTTGCAAAAGTTCTGCTGCCCTGGAAAGAACACGACAAATGTTTTACATATATTATAATTATTTATATTATAAATTATAGTATTATCAATAATATGCATAAACCAATAATGTTCACTAAATAATATGTTCGAAAATAGCCAATAAGATGAACAAAAGTTGCCGGAGATCTATAATAAAGCTATAATAACCTTGATGAGAAAATTAAATAAGAAATATGGCACTCGTAATATTAGGTTTTATGACATAACACCGAGAGCTTCCTTATCAAGATCAAGATATTATTAAATGAAAGAAATTATCTTACTCTCTACCAAAGTAAACAATCCACTTTTCAAATTATTTATCAAGGGCTCTCTTACCTTTTTGTCACAAAAGAGTTGTAAAAGTAAATTTTCAGGAACAGTCTTTCAGTGGAACGATACCCATAAAGTTGCCTGAGAGGGAAATCAATTGAAAATTTATCATAATAATCAATACGATAGAATCCCCAAAAACTAACCAGTTTGGGTATTCACTATGTTTCAGAAATGAGGAATCAAAAATATGTTGGAACCACCAAAAGTTTAAACTAAAAAGATTCAAGATATCACTAGACAAGCAGTAACAATGTGCACAGTTCAATGGGTTGCTTGTAGACCTATTATTCTCCATAAAGCCAGCACTAGCTTCTATATTGACATAATGTCTGCAAGGGCAACCCAATTCGACATATATTCGACTATATCCAATTGGTCAGGAATATTGCTTTTGCAAAACATTTATTTTGCTTCAAAAATTTTCAAACATTGAGACAAGGTGTTACGTTTAAAACAAATATCATCAACAAAAGGTCCTCATTCGTACGTACATGAATTTGCTTTCAGACGTCATCTTTCCATTTTACAGTGCTAAGTTGTGTTTGCACTAAAGTGGACTTTGAACCCTACTGTGCAGTAATGTACCAATGGAAATTTCAACATAATGAAGACATTGTTCAATGAGTTACAATGATACTGTCTTACTAAAAAATCAACTCCGAAAGACACAGAAAAATGATGTACACTGTACATTATGTAGAAAATAAACTAGGTTAATTAATATCATTTTAAGTTTGACTCTTACGTTAGAATGAATTTCAACACCTTACTTTAAAACTGGTTTGGGTATTAGGCTTGGGCGATATATCAATATTTATAGTTACCGCTGTATTAATTTCTGTCGGTACTATATATAGCCATTCCCAAAACTGACGGTATCTTGATACGGTAATTGAGAAATTAATGAAAATAATTTGTTTCTTTTCTCCTGTGTTTTATTATATTTTCTCTTGTTTTATTCTCATTTCTTTGACCATAAATCATAGCCCATTGTATCCTTTCTTTAATAGTAGCTCCAAATCACGTCCCGCCCAACATTACCAATGTTTCACGCAATAACTAATAAATAATACCTGTGTAAAATGAATGGCATATACTGACTGACATAACGCACATGGCCATTGCCCACAGTAAATAACATGCTCCCTCCACCCATGTAACAAAATTCTTGTTTTCCATCCAAAGTTCATAAATATTTATATAATTCAAACAGTATTAAACTTTATTATCTCACATAGCCTCGGTGAGAATATGCTTTATTTGTATTGAGGCTGTCTTACAACTAACGTTGCAAAGATTGATTTTCCAACACGTGTACGGCCTATACTATAACCACACACACGGTATATGTACCGATATAGCCTAGGCTTATGCAATGTAACATTACATAGTGACATTATACACATGCACATACATTATGCAATGCAGAGACTAGAGTTTTAGGTGGAGCATTAAATTTTTGTTTGCTTATATTAATAGCATTGTTTGAAAAAATGATCAATGTCACAATCGAGGAAAGATCATTCTTTACTAAAACAGGTTAATGTGCGATGGCCTTCTCAGCAAATATATTTTGCATATTTGTAACATTATGTATTTTGCTAAACCAAAAAGGCTACATCATGAAATGTGTGGCTTCATTAATACTTTCTTTATTCTCCCAAAATGAAATCAAATTAGTCATTGAGTTTACCTTCCTGACACTGGAGTTATTTTAAATACATGCTGTGCATATTTTGCAGCATTCCCCGATCCAACTTGGAGTGCTGTGTCGATGCTGAGAGCTAGCTGCTGCAAAAACTTATCGGAGACTTCGGCTTCTTGGCAAGGCACATAGAAGTAGGGGAACACCCCGTGGACGTGTAGGCACGTTTTTTGTCCTGTAGTTACAACAAGTAAGTCATAAGTGACATGGTGCACCGACACTGCGGTTTCCTGGTCTTATGTAGATTTATTATATAATAAGCATCGTGACTGTTTAAGGACAGATAAAATTATTTCATTTTAATTTCAAAATTGAAAAACTGGAACAGTATTACCAAGTAATATTAAGTTAATGATACATACATTTTGAAGATATTGATAACTATACATTTGCCCACTCATTAATATTCATGACACTACATTTTGAAGATATTGATAACTATACATTTGCCTACTCATTTATATTCATCACACTACATTTTGAAGATATTGATAACTAATACATTTGCCCACTCATTAATATTCATGACACTGTAAACCAAATCAACAGGGGCAGGCACACATATACATTTCTGCAAATATAATTGTCAAGTATGTCATTGACCGGTCATATAGATTTTGAGTTTTCATGTTATATACTCCATCCGCTCATGAATATTAATGACATGAAATTTCAATGTCATGTGAAAATGTACCATCAAACCATGCAGGGTGACAGTACTGTATGTTTGTGAAGAAGACAGTGCTACTTTCAGAATATTAGGTCCATTAAGCCTTATTCAGCCATTACATTCATAAAATGACCAAAAATCGTAGGGCACATCTATCGAGAATCAACGTGATTGATCTACCTGTCAAATATAGCATGAATCCAACATGCTGATTCTTGAGTTGCATGTTTACAACCCATTTTCAATGTTAAGTCCGGCACCCTCATAAATATTAATGAGATGGCAGTTTGCAGTCACATCATCAACTACTGTAATAACCATACTCTGTACCAAGTAAACAAAGTTATGAAGATGTAATGATATCAACAACACAAAAAGGGTAAAGTACAGTACCTACATTGTACTTGTGCCAACACTGTTGACTTTACAACACAAGGCTTAGATGTTGAGATACTGTACAATATGAGTATTTTTGGTTTTGTTTTATTGATGATAATAAAGTTAATAATGAACCATTATGCATTACATGTACGTTTTGTTGAAGTTATACTGGTAGTATATATACTACTACAACTACGTACTGAAGGAGCATACAACCTAAAACTGGTACATGGCTACAATACATGCAGATAGACAAAACAGCAGTTCAACATTCCTTAACGGGTTGCTATGTAAATTCTACAGATTAGTTGATAAAGATTTATTGTGCATGTATCTCATGAATATCACAACTGCTAATCATTCTAATTATTTAATTAGATATTTCATATACAGTATATAGCACTAAAATGTCATGAGGAATTCATTTTCAAGTAGAGACAAACCCAACAGGTAACCTTAGCTTATATGAAAGAGGATTAAAAGATTAAACAAAAGACACTGCAATCAGCATCCAAATAATGGAGACACAAACCCAACAGGTAACCTTTAGCTTATAATGAAAGAGGATAAAAAGGTACACAGAAAACTGAAATCAGCATCCAAATAAAGGAGACAATTTGGGACTGACAAGTCTAACAATTATTTCTACCAAAAAATTCATAAACATTACCAGCTGGAGTTGATCCAAAGATTCGTATAACAGGAACTTGAGTTACTTTGGCGTTGCGAAATTCAGAAAACTCCACGTCCAGCCCCTGGATCGGGGCCCGGAGGTAATGGTTCGCCGTCACTATACGAACAGAGAACATTGTACTGCTGTCCAGTTCTCAGAGAACCTTCAGTAGAACAGTACCACGAAACATTCCAAGCTGAAAATGATGAAATGTTAAAGACCATGGTGATTGTGGGTCGGATTGAAACTGACATTACAGACGTCTAGGCCTGTATTTCTCAAGTGCAACTTAAATGCACCTAGCAATTGCAGGACACACCCTACGTTTTTTTTTTTTTTTTATAAAACTGAATTCTATGAGGCAAACTTTTAAAGACTGTGCTAAATTCTATCCCTATAACTACAGTATATTGTACCACCTTTCATTTTAAAGTTTATGAAGAAATGTTTTGGCTATTTAGAAACAATACTTTATGTACATGTAAAGTAACATTTGGTAACAGAGGTTGGTAACAACAAAAGGATTACAGTCTGCACAGAATGCGATTTTACAATTAACACCAATGATACAAATTTATACAAAAATTGCAGAAACATACAATTTAATGTGAACTCCAACGATGTATTGACCATCAATAGTAAAATATTTTAAAAAATACTCAATTGCATTTAATCACCATCTAATTAATAATGCAACTTGTATAAACACTGAAAAAGTACCTCCAGAAAAATTGAAGAAACTAATATTTTCTAAAAAAACCTGATAAAGTGAACTGGCAAGTAACAATAGGGCATTTTCAAAGAGCCAGAGATCATTACCATTTATCAGACTTACAAGTTAAGCTTTCCTGGGCAGCTTGAATGCTATATTTGTATAACCAACAATAATAGCAGTGTGTAACCTAATAGCAGTGAGACATGAAAAGAATGGTTTACTGCACTCTAGACAACAGACTTACAACAGATGTACTGTACCATTTAGTTTATACAATCAGAAGAAGTGCAATGCACATATAACTACTCCTAAATAATGCATGGTACATACATGTATGTATGACATTCATTTTTACATTGAGAAGATCTAGCTTGATATTTTTGGCTGAAAATAGAATGTGTACTTAAGTTACCGTCCTTCAGTTATAGACATAGGCTGTATGGTAACCAAGGGCATGGTTTACCTAATTGTAAAAAAATAAACCAATAGTAATAATTTTATATTGTAGGTTAACCTCAACTTGCTTCAAATATAAATTTTGTTTTAATCTTACTACCCCTTTTCCATAAGGCATGATTAAATGTTTGAAGTCAATTTCCAAAATGGAAATTTGTTGCCCTCTTCTCCCCCCAAAATAGTTCTTTACCCTTAATTGACCTTTGGTGACCTTGGATCACATGACGATTAATTTTGAAAATATTCCCCTACCCCGTTCACAAATTGTCCTTAAATATCAATCATGTCAGACATTGGCACTGGGAGTTATTGCATTACAATAGATCTCTAAAAATTAACTTTGAACTTGTATAACTTCATACACAAAAGTCACCCGGGGGTCAACCCATTGACATTTTTGATAAGTGAGACCTGAATATACTGTAGCATCAAAACTGTAAAAATCCAAACATTTTTCTTCGCCCATTTTCTCCCCCCAAAATACTAGTTTTCTAACATTAATTGACCACCTTTGGTGACCTCGGATCACATGACGATTAATTTTGAAAATATTCCTCTACAGTATCCCGTTCACAGCTTGTCCCAAAATATCAACCATGTCACACCTTGGCACTGGGAGTTACAGTATTGCATTAAATGTCTGAAAATTAACCTTGAATTTGTATAACTTCACACACAAAGGTCACACAGGATCAACCCATTGACATTTTTGATCAGTGAGACCTGAATATAACATCAAAACTGTAAAAATCCAAACATTTTTTCTTTGCCCATTTTCTCCCCCAAAAATACTAGTTTTCTAACATTAATTGACCTTTGGTGACCTCGGTCACATGACCGTTAAATTTGAAAATATTCCCCTATCCCATTCGCAACTTGTCCCAAAATATCAATCGTGACACACCTACTGTAGCTTCGCACTGGGAGTTATTGCATTAGATGTCTAAAAATTAACTTTGAACTCGTATTTATCTTCACATACAAAGGTCACCCAGGGGTCTACCTATTGACATTTTTTATCAATGAGACCTGAATATAGCATCAAACTGTAAAAATCCAAACCTTTTTTTTCTTCGCCCATTTTCTCATCCCAAAATACTAGTTTTCTAAAATTAATTGTCTTTTGGTGACCTCGGATCACATGACCGTTAAGTTTGAAAATATTCCCCTATCCCCTTCGCAGCTTGTCCCAAAATATCAACCATGTCACACCTTGGCACTGGGAGTAATTGCATTAAATGTCTGGAAATTAACTTTGAACTCGTATAACTTCACACACAAGGGTCTCCCAGGAACAAACCCATTGACATTTTTGATCAGTGAGACCTGAATATATGCTCATCAAAACTGTAAAAATCCAAACATTTTTTTCTTCGCCCATTTTCTCCCCCCAAAATACTAGTTTTCTAACATTGACTTTTGGTGACCTCGGATCACATGACCGTTAAGTTTGAAAATATTCCCCTATCCCATTCGCAGCTTGTTTCAAAATATCAACCATGTCACACCTTGGCACTGGGAGTTATTGCATTAAATGTCTGGAAATTAACTTTGAACTCGTATAACTTCACACACAAAGGTCACACGGGATCAACCCATAGACATTTTTGATCGGTGAGACCTGAATATATGCTCATCAAAACTGTAAAATCCAAACACTTTTTTTTCGCCCATTTTCTCCCCCAAAAATACTAGTTTTTTAACATTAATAGACCTTTGGTGACCTCGGATCACATGACCGTTAAGTTTGAAAATAATTCCTCTATGACGTTCGCAACTTGTCCCAAAATATCAACTGTGTCACACCTTGGCACTGGGACTTATTGCATTATTAAATGTCTGAAAATTAACTTTGATTTCACATAAATGTAACTTCACACAAAGGTCACCTGTGGTCAACCCATTGACATTTGACAATGTATTTGACAATGTATTGACAATGTATTTTCCCTTTTTAAAATATGAATATCCTCCATATTGGGAGCTATCCAGTCTTACATGCTATGTTACTACACAAGTTGTGCCAATGTTCAAGTTCAAGTTTATTTGTACCATCATCATTAATTTATAATTTATAACATGATTATTATTAAATGAATATACTTATATATAATAAATGATATGCAATAATCAGAATATATATACATATGATGGGTAGAGGAGTCAGAATAAG
>JAODFY010235129.1:0-10198 GCA_027580055.1 Paracaudina chilensis | reverse complement strand
ACAAAAACACTGAAAATTCACTTACCAGCGATATTCTTGCACTAAGCATATCACTATTTTCCAAAACAATAAAAGTCCCACACAAAACTTAATTGCTGAACAAGTTTTACACATCGTTATTCACATGAAAATGATTTAGAAAAACAGACATAACCCTGCACCACCACGCGCGATAAGCAGTGCTAATGTTGTCATGACTCGTTAATAAACGTAAACCTAATACCATTTTCAATATGAATCAGCGTAAAAAGGTGGGCTTAAGTCCAGTTATCCTTTTCAGTGTGAAGTCATTATTAAAAAACTACAAAATGGGTGCCAAAGTTAGCGAGTCCACGACATAAATTTTGAAAGTAAAAAAAATATTCCCGCCAAAAAGTGACAACCGTTTTTCTTACCAAACGCGATCCCTGTGACACATGGGCTAGTGTTAGACTGGTCATGCCTGGTCATTAGTGTATGCATGTATGTACCCTTCGGGCTGACTCTTGCTCTTGCCCCGCTTTTGAGAAATGCATGTTCCAAAATGTTTTTTGAGCAATAACATTGACATTGGTATATTTTCCAGATATAGTGAATCATTAACATTCGACTAAGTACATAATATTTAGCTATAAACATTTACAATATAATATATACCATACATCATGGCCACTGCACCATACAGTGCTCTGGTTGTATGAATCAAGGGTTTTGTGCCCTGATACATTGTATTAGACAATGCTTCAACTATTTTTTCTTTTATCTTATTAGTTCAACCTGGAGCTGATCCATCCTATCAGCCTAACAACCCCACCAGTCAACCGTTCAACCCTCCTAAGGGAGAAGTTGGTGACTACTCGCACCCTTCTTCGGTCACCACGTCACCTGAAAGTCTCCTATCAAGGACACCAAGTGCAAACAGTATGTCATGCAGCAGCGGAAGTAGATCCAGGAATGTCAGTGGCTGCAGCGGAAGTAGTAAAACCAGGAATATGAGTGTTGGCAGCGAAAGCAGATCTAGGAACACTAGTGGTGGAAGCGGCGGCAGCAGATCCAGGAACACGAGTGGTGGCAGCAGTGGGATCCAAACAGTCTCTAGGCCATATGGAGGAATGAGCAACTTGTCCAGGAAGAGCAGCAGTAGATCCGTGCAGGAGGAAGACGTGTTTCACGATGCACAGGATAGTTTCTCCCGCGAGGCGAAAGACAGTTCGTCAGAGAACTCTTCTGATTCTGGTGACGATGGTGTCTCGAGCCAGATACTCAAGCAGAAATACAGAGTGATCAAAAGTAAGTTTGCATACAAATGTCTTTGATGGATGACCTATATGATACAGCCAACATAAGCCACTGTTATCAGTTTACAACACGTAACTTGAAATATAATTTTAAAATGTATACAGTGGGTGACGAATGTGTCCAGTTTTGGTCCAACAGTGATACTTAGGTTATTTTTAGGAACCTTCAGTGATGTTGTCGCAGTAAGGATTCTGTTATCAGTATGGCAATGTTGAAGGTTGTGTTGGCTATTGCCCCATATTGTTTTTCATTAGGGACTTCCCTTGAGAATAATGATTGGTGGCAGCAGTGTTAAATTATGTCCTTACATAACAACACATATGAGCTGACCATTCCAGCAGTTTTCTAGCATATTTGTAGCTGAAGTTTGTATCCATTTATCAATGACATTAAACTATAGGGAGAACAGATTTGATTGGTCAAATAACAGCAACTCACCAGTTTAGCATTTGTATAGCACTTTTGGGGCAACATTTTTTAAAGAGATGATTACTATTTCCCTATGATTTCCAAATGATTTTCATTACCTGGTCATGAAATTTCATGATTGGTCCAAGCATCATTCATAGCAACAACTCAAGAAGATTAGAAGAGTCTAGCAGATTTGTTGCAAATTTAGGACTGGTGTTATTAACCTTTAAGATTTGTGCTATCACATTTGGTTGCAGTGTTTGAATCAACATTAATTAATCTTTCAAATAAACCCTCTTGTCTTTCACAGTTTACCCACTAATGTCATTCACATTAACCCTCTAATGTCTTCCACAGTTAACCCCGGGAAGCGGATCAAGTACACCCGCAGCTTCCTCCTGGGCTGCTGGGACTCACCACACTGCCAAATCATCCCTTCCAACCTCCAGCACACAATAGCCAACAGTGACATCGCATACATCATCACCGTAAGTAATTCTCCCATTTGGGGTTGGGTAGGGGTTGTTTAAAGGGGCTTGTATCACCAGTCTGGCAAAACTCTAATAAACTTTGGTGATTTAGTTTTAGATTTAGTGATTTAAGTTTTAGTGAGAACACTTGAATTGGGAGTAAAATAACTAGGAGACTCCAGGATGAGGATATTGATTGTTGTTTTAAACCCAGCAGGGTAATATCTACCAAGGCCTTTGACCTAACCTATATGTACACTGTACAACACTGAATCAAACCAAGTAGGTTTGATGGTTTGCTGGAAATTTGTTTGACACCACCGTCATAATCATCTTCATTCTCAGCATAAAGATAATCAGTGATGTTTTCAAAATGCTTAACATGCCTAACATACCAATGTCAGCATAGCAAAATGCTTAACATGCTTATTGCTTAACATGCCTAACATACCCATGTCAGCATAGCACAATGCTCACAATGCTTAACATGCCTAACATACCCATGTCAGCATAGCACAATGCTCTGTTCAATGAGAAAGATGAAGAGAAGTGTGTGTTAGTCAGCAACACAACTAGGTCTAGTCTCCAGACAAGAAATAATGTATGTGCATATTTTCTGAAGTTATCTTACTTAAAATGAGCAACTATATGCCCCATTTATCAACAACAAATCTACAAGTGTTCTACTTGATATGGAGTGGGATTTATTTATGCTTTATTGACCCATTTACATTATTTTTTATTCAAACAGGGCCCACCTTTTGAAAACCCGGTAGGTCTGATCGCCAGGAAAGTGGAGCCAACCACCAGATTCATGGCCCCTCCTGTGAAGAGGTCCATCAGCCTCCCTGATGAACATAGCAGCCATTGCCAACCTCATGTCCAGGGAAGCGGTCCACCTTATGCCAGCACTATGAGTGCCCCTGCACCCCATCGACCCTTGGTGCCTGGGGGCTTCACATACTACTCCAGATCAGTCAGTACTGACGGACAGAGTGCCATCAGCCCCAGAACTACCATGCAAGGGATCAGCCAAGCCTGTGCCAGGAGTGCCACTCAATATCCACACATGGCCCAACCCATGTACTATGAGCTCCACACCGGGATGAAACCAGTAAGTACAATGTCAAGAGTTACACAGTGAGTGTGTGGGTGGGGGGAGGGGGAGTTTCAGGGATTTCGGCATGGGGGAAAATGACTTGACTACACAGTTGTCCTGTAATTTATGACTTGCTCCCATGCATTTTGAGTATAGGTTTTAAGGCAGTTAGGCTTGGGCGGTATTGAAAATTTCAAATATCGGTTTCTTTGTAGACTGCATGTGTTTAATACTGTTTTGAATATAAATAATTTTTGGATTGGAAAGTTGAGATCGGAGCTGTTTGTATGATTCCCGTGCTCGTTTGTGAATATCATACATAAACGACTGCATGTTATATACTGTGGGTATGTGCGTTATTTCAGTCAGTATATGCCAAACTCCATTGATATTACACAGTTATTATTATTTATTAGTTATTGTGAAAGTTGGTAAAATGGGCGGGCCGGCTGGCATGATTGGGAGCTACTATGAAAGGGATGTAAATGGCTATGATTTATGGTAGAAGAAAATATAATTAAACACCAGAGAAAAGAAACAAGTTATTTTCATAGTACCGACAGAAATAAATACTGCGGTAACTATAAATAAGATATATAGCCGATATGCAGTATATTTTCTGCATTTTAAACTCTATATATGTTAGTTCAGCTTGAAATGTTTGACTTTGACACTGTGCCTTGTTTCAATGGCCTGGCTAGAACTACTGCATCGTTTGAGAGCATTTCTGATATTAACTGTTTATTATAATTATATTAACCGTTTCATTAATTGCTTCCATTTGCAGGGAGTGATGCCCGTTCTACAGAAGGAGGCTTGGCAGAAGCTGTTCAAGAACGCCATCAAACAGGACAGGTAGATACAGGCACCAGCTGGAATAGGAAGGAAGGGGAAATATATAGGGGATTGGTTCCCGCTGTGGTGCAGAATTGTCTTCCAGAAACGACACGGGTTTTTGTGGTTGCTTCTACAGAAACTCCATGGGGGTAGGAGATAGTGTTCAGCATGACAGTTTTCTGACAAAAAAGAAAAGTTCTTTTAATCGTTGACCTTATGCGGTGCCGTGCAATTTTGCGGTGTTGTTTTAGCTTCAAATGCCATAAATATTTGAGTTTTCTATCAAGGTGCAAAATATGACTTCTTAGTGTGATGTTTATATCCTTAATTTGTCACATGAAACAACTCATTACATTTTGCCAGTCTTAACAACCTTTAACAAGAATTTAAGATTTTATATTTATGTTATGTGGGCTTTGTTTGTCGACAAATTATAAGCATAAAGAAGTTAGGTAACTAACTAAAGTTTAACTTAATGATTAACTATGCATTTTGAAAATGTCTAATAAGATAAACGTACAATTGTTAAGCAATATGAAGTGGTGGATTTGTGGTAAACGATAAGCACTGGCAAAAATTTGAGTGGTTTGGGTCTATGTATTTGCGCATTGCTTGTGGGATTTATTAATAGTAAAATCGGACAAATGTGGGTTTGTGTGATGAGTAAGATTGGACACTGCAAATCATATTAACTTGGTTCAGAATCCAGGGAGGCAATTTTGTGGTTGTTTTTTGTGTGGTAAGAAAATCGAAATAGTTATATTGTTTAGTGCATATAATGTTAATTTGTTTATGAAACCAATGAAATATGTGTGATGAGAAACAGTAAAATGTCCTTACAACGCATCAACTTGGTGCATAATCCAGCCATGGAATTTTTTGGTGGTTGTGTGTTAAGAAAAGGTAATATTTCTTATAGATATAGCATATAATATTAACTCTGAAACCAGCGAAACATTAAAAAATAACAGTCCTAAGCAGCCACAGGGTATGTTAGTCCAGGTATTTTGTGCTATGTATTCAAGCATGTTTTCTTATATCATCCGTCCATGTATTCTTAAGGTAATAATTATAAATTTGCGCTGATAACATCTGGCCTCCAATTTCATAATCCCCATGAAATTTGTGATTGATCAAAGCCACATACCTAACAGCAAATGAGCTGACCAGTCTAGCAGATTTCTAGCATACTCGGGGGGAGATTCGTTGAAAGTTTACATTTCCCATTTCATTAAGAATCTGGCAACTTTTGTAACATCACAGTTGCACATTTTTTTTATTTTTTATCTTTCTATAGAAATAGAATATCAAGTAATAACTGCTGTGTACAAAACATTTTTCAAAAATATTACAAAATTTGGCTTACCATTTCAAATCCATTTCAAAGTGTTCTTTTAAAGGTGGAGTTTGAAGTAGCAAAAAGTCAGATTTTCAATTGGTTGAACACTTTTGAAACAATGAATGAACACATCTCTGTTGTAGCAACTTCATATGCAACTATAAGCACCTCAATGAGAAAGTTTACTAACATGTTCATTTAATTAGGAATCTGTGGATTCTCGGTGTCACGAAAACTCATGTGAATGTGCTACTTGCAACCCCACCAAGTAAATTTAATTTTGTTTTGTTGCTTGATAATCTGATGTTGCAATTTTTCTCTCACTATTTCAGTTTATATTTAACACTTGTATTTCAGTACTGCCATATTATTTTTTATTCCTTTTGGTTTAGCGGTTAGATGCCCTAACTCAATTTTTTTTACTGGTATTTTATATATATTTAAGCCAGGCCCGCCAACTCTTTCTAAGACATCTCAGTGTGTATAGTCCGGTTCTTTATTTCTTTAATTTAACTTGCCATTGTAAATAACAGGTTTATCTCTTTTTCTTTTTCCATTAAGTCACAGCACATTTATGTAGATATATAAGTTATTTACTTTATTAAATTCATATATTATTCATATATTCAAACAGTTTTAAAGCCCAAGTGGTTCATCTACATACATTCTGCAACAATAAAATGCCAACTTCATTGGTTGTTAACCTTAATTTTCAGAGAAAAAAAAAATCTTTGAGTTTCATTTTTTAATATTATTTTTTCATTTAGTCAGGAAGGACATTACATATGAGTGTGTAAATAATTTTTCTCATCCAAACTAGCATTATTTTTGGGCCCTTTTCATCAACTATTTAAACTATATTGGTAGCTTAAAAAAAGAGTGGTGGCAGTGGTTGGAGGTGTGGGGGGGGGGGGCAGAGTCAGAGAGTGGACCAGTTTCCTCAAACCATATCCAATTAAGACTATTTTATCAATATCACAAATCTAAATAATCCCCCCCCCCCATGACAATGCCACTGCTAATATGATAAGAATTCTGTGAACACTGCATTACAATACCTTGATAGCAAAAGAAGTATTCCAGCAAAAGAAGTATTTTTCTTCATTGACTGACCTATATATGACCTAGTATTGACTGACCTATATACTATTATTTGTATTTTACCATTTCTCATTAGCATCCTTTTTTTGTTCTATATTATGCATATAACTTTAGTGGGCTTTACCAAGCCTAGCAAATCACACAGGTTAATTTACCTTAGTTCTTAGTAGTTAACTATTTAACTTACACCCTAGAAAGTGATTCCATGTTAAGCAGATTTTTTGCTGAAAAATTTGGAAGCTCAGTAATATAGTTCATTTAAATGGTCCTATACATAAAACAATTGAGCTGTCCAGTCTAGCTAATTTTTTACATATTTGGGGAAGAGGTATTTACCTTCTAAAATGCCTCCAAAAATACCAAGTCATTGACCTAAAAATGATATGCTAGTGCAGTATGACTAGACTCGTGGCTCACAGCAGTACATTTTGAAAATGCAATGAGTAATTGGAGAATTTTCCTGTTGAAAAAAAAAGGGAGTAGAGCATAAAAAAATTAGTTGTCAATGAGTTGTCAATGAGTTACTGTTTAATAGGATGGTTAAGTGAGTTCCTTGGAGGGTTGCCCTGTTTTTATTTTTCCTTCCTTTTTCATTGAGCATATACTTATTGTGATTGCAATAATAGTTTAAAGTTTAAATCTTTTAGAGAAAAACATCTAAAATAAAACAATTAAATTGAAAAAAAAATCAGATTATCTTAGCAATCTCATTTATTTCATTCCAAGCATTAATATAAGACCCTTTCATGGATTAATTTCAAACATCTTGCTTAAAATATCACATTTCTTAGATGAGGGGAAATTGAAGAGATTTCAGCTAAAAAAAATGAAAGCAGTGAGGTATTTGAAGATTTTAAAATAAGAACCATTTTTGGATTTATTAAGCAATAATGGATATGGTAAAAATGAAAAGGTTTTAGCTGTTTTTGTGTTGTTTACCACAAATGTTTAATTTTCCTAAAAATAAGGAGAAATTTATTGTTAAGCACTTCATGGTATTCATTTTGGTATTACCTTATTGCATGAAGTGTAAGACTTCATATAACTTCATATAAGATGAGATTTGTTATTTCTGCCCGTTATATTCCAGTCATTTACTTACAGAAAGTCTTAAGCAATAGTGTATTTGGGGTGTCAAAAGTATGGTGGCCCAATTGGGTCCTAGTAAAGTATATGTTTTGTCCATAATAACGAATTAGTAATTCGTAATAACGAATTAGTAATCCGTAATAACGAATTAGTGATCAGTTATTAGTAATTTGTATGGGGGTGGGGGGTTATAATGAATGTGAGTGTAAAACCTCAAAAAGTGGTCGTGACCATTTCCCTGTCCCCTCCCTTCAGTTACATGAGTGATCATTAGTTACATTTCTATTTGGTTTAGGTTATTTTGAGGCTGTTGGGGTTGGAATTTGTTGCAGGGATTGTCTACAAATATTTGTCATCATATGTTGTTTGGATCTTCAACTGTGTTCTTTGACAAGTTGGAATGGGGGTAACCTCATATCTGTCAAATGACCAAACAGTATTTGGTTAATATTTTGCTGGGATGGAAAGAAATGCTGTTTGAGCTAGCAAGATGACCTAGGCAGCAAGGGTCATCTATGGGCCCTTAGTGGTTCACTGAGCCTAAATATATCAATTCCAGCCCCCAGCATAAACTCAAATTAATTATGCATACACAAGTCAATCAAAGCTAATCCTAATAATGCTATGTTCTGTACTATACAGCATTCTGTTTGTTGTATAGACAAAATGACATGTCTCTCTGTTGTTATTTCATTTTTGTCTACGTCTTCCAGTAATTTAGCTTCTAAAAAAAATGAAAAGAATCTTTACATGTAAAAAAAACAAACAAACTATATATTACCTTGTAAATTTGTTACATAAAGTATAGTTGACAGTGAATTATTTCTTTTACTTTCTTGTGTTAATGGTTGAAAAACAAAAATACAAAATACAAGCAATAGTTCAACTGTTTAGTGTGTAAAGTATCTTGTCATATCAGGGACCACAGAGACTCCCCCCCCCCCCTCCCCCACACAAAAAAAATTTCCAGGACCCAGATTCAGGCAGGTGTCACAAATATTTTGGTTGGGCAGCCTTTTGTTGGAGCAATTTTTCTGCAGGTTTTTAATATGGTATGCAGTAGCGTGCCCGAATTTATCATGAAATTTTGCCCGAATTGATTAAGTGTTATAATTTTGTGACATCACAAAAATTTCGGGAACTCTATAGAAACACAATAATCAATTAGCAGATTTTTAATATGCAGTAAACTTGTCAATGAGAAGCATCAATTTTGCTGTCTGTTATGTTTTGTGAAAGCCGGGAAGTGCCGTTTCCTGCAATCTGAGAGGTAGTTCTTTTTGAAAAAATTTTGGTAAGCTGAGCAGTTAAAAAATTTCAGGCAAGAAATCCTCTGCCCCCCCCCCCCAATGGAAATGTTATGTTTTGCATTAGCTACATAAAGGTATACAAGGCAGGATTCGGTCCTGAAAATCGAAATGGAGCCACAGTAATTTCGGGCAGCATTGGAAGCATAATTTTTTGCATGCGTGCCGTTTTAATAGGGCATATGCCGTAGCGTGCCTGAATCTCGACATTTTGCTGGGAAAATCAGTTGAAAGCATTTTGTATTATAATTTTGTGGTATAATTTATGATAATTTCAAGCCTGTGAAGTACCATTTACTGCAAGCTGAGAGGTAGTTCTTTCTGATTTTTGTTTTTGCTACCCTCCCCGCCAACTCATGGTGGCACTCCGCTTAGTCTTTCGGAGTCCAAACATTTCGACAATGGTAAATGTATATAATGATGGGCTAGTACAGGTGTTGCATTATAGATATTATGAAAATTGGCTCCACGGTCCCTGCATATCACTGAACATATATTTTGTATGTACATTACGTTACATGGGGAAGGTTTCAAAACATTTACACCACAGAAGAGCAAAAGCCCAACTGTTTGTGTGTAAAGCATCTTGCCACTGAACATACACCTGTATGTACATTTCCTTGCATGGGTTGTGTTTCAAAACATCCAAACAAAACATTTACAAGTTAATGAATTTATTTCCCTGAATGTCTGCCCTCCCAAAAATGCATGCATGAAAATATTTACATCATCACACTAAAAAAAAAAAATGAAACTAAACATTGTGCAAAAATTGAAAAACATAAGTTATATAATTTAGATCCCCAAAATGCTGCAAAGCCCCCCCCCCCCACACCTGCAGCTCCATGCCACCCAACTACTTGTTATATCACCTATGACATTACAAACATATGTCCCTGGCATCTAGTAACCCAATGCCCTTTGCACCCTGGGTATAAATCCTGCATTGATTGTGGGCATGTCCCCCACCCATATTTTTGGTTCCTTGCTTTAGAAAAAGGAACCTATGCATTCACCTTGGGATGTGTGTGTGTGCATGTCTGTGATGCTTTGGTATGCTCTATCTCAATAAGGGAAAGTTGGATTGAGGCCATACTTGGACTATAGATCCGCCATTTTGAGGCGTCCCCATATTGTTTCTGGTGCCTGCAAAGGTGGTCAGTTATGGTCCAAAAACCCAAAATATTAAAACTGCAATAACTCTCAGTGCCAAGGTGCGACAAGGTTGATATTTTGGGACAAGTTGTGAATGGGATAGGGGAACATT
>JAODFY010235119.1:0-10198 GCA_027580055.1 Paracaudina chilensis | reverse complement strand
CGTCACTTCCGCTTTCATGTTTTCCATATCGATTACACTGAATACTTGGTCTCGTCATCGATAGGCCTATATTAGTATATATTTATTGCATATACATGTAACGTGTGTAATAAGGAAACAATAATATGTTTAGAAACTGTAGTATACGTATAGCGTTCAATGGACGACCTATTATCTTTGGATCTGGAAATAAAGGCGTTTTAAAACAAAATATTTTCCAAGCCAATGACTGACCAATAGTTGTATAGAGTTAGTATATAGTATATACTTATAAATGTTCCTTATAGGTTATCAACTTTCATTTGATGGTAGTTGTCACTTCTTCAATTGACCCCAACATGGTAATTAGAAAGGTCAAATGTCATGAGTGAATTTTCACACAAAATAAAACAAATTTTTATATAATACATGTTTGATTCACTTTCAAAATAAGTATGTTGCATTTTTCGACAAATCTAGTTTGCTGAAAATGTTAAATATCATTGAAATAAGCATCCATTTCAACTTCAACCAATGCATTAAATTAAAAACATTCATTATCAATATTAATGAAGGACACACTTAATATTTCCATTGAATTAAACTACAGTCTGTCTCATTTATTACAAATTTACACTTTATGAGATCTGGTGTTTTGTGTTTCGTAATTCTAAGTTCCAAAATGTCAACAATCAAAATAAATGAGACTCAACTATATAGCAAAGATTAATTCATGATGTCACACTTGTTTGGGTATATGTAGAATAACGGCAATAATAACTAAATATGGCATATGAATCAGTATCTTATAGACGGTTTCATATGTACCGGTATCTTATAGACGGTATCTTATAGACGGTTTCATATGTACCGGTATCTTATAGACGGTATCTTATAGACGGTATCATATGAATCAGTATCTTATAGACGGTATCTTATGAATCAGTATCTTATAGACGGTATCTTATAGACGGTATCATATGTACCGGTATCTTATAGACGGTATCTTATAGACGGTATCATATGTACCGGTATCTTATAGACGGTATCATATGAATCAGTATCTTATAGACGGTTTCATGATTTCAAGTGCGCATGCTCAGACTGAAATCTGTACTAAATTCGAAAGCTTTTAAATTGTATAACATTTTTATTTCAACTCGTATGATTTTGTGAGGGCCCTCATAATAAATTATGCAAAATATAACTGAATTAGCTTTTTTATCTTTGAACTTTGCATGTTTGCATGTTCGGGAACGTGTAAAACGTGACAACCTCCGTAACTTTAAAAGTTACATTGTAAAGATCACTTTTAGCATATAGTTGTCATTCACCTATTCAGCACAGGTGACCGTGACAGGTCGCAATGTTTGATGGAATTCAATATGTTAACGCTGTGATGCTGCATTATTTACAAAAAGTATTATAGTCTACCTTTTTTTTCTCTTTTTTTTGTAAGAAAATTACCTCAAGTGTTTTTGTTTTTGTATATGTATTTTGGCGCCAAAGAGAAATCAGGCGACGTTTCATACAAATTGTCGCTTTGTTAATTGAAAATATGCTTCAAATCATCTCTAATAAAATTACGCGCCCGAATCATGATCGATAAATCAGAAGCCTATAATAGTCTCACCTTCAACAATGAATTTTGGGGAAATTAATTGAGCGTTTTTTTTGTTAATTTTCCCCTCCCCCCCCCCCCCCCCCATATATTACTCAGTTCGTATATCTCACCACTCACACCCCAAGAGAATCCACAAGTTACATACTAACGTGCCGCTATATTCTTCTCTCATCCGTGAAAAAGATTTTTCGACACGCCTGACTAACGTAATTGCACCAGGTAATTTAGTTCTCTCCACTTATTTAGCCCAAATTGAATCAGCATCTTTTTAAATTCGATTTGCCTAATGTGTTCCATTCCTATCTCCAAAAACCCAGTTTCTTCTTTCGTTAGTTTTTTTTTTTTTTTTGCAATGAACGTCAGATCGGTAAAACGCACGGTGTGAAGCAGGAAGGCCAATTATGATTCCAAGGTTTGACACGTGACGCATATCGTCCGAATATTGCAATGTTAACTTGAAGGGACCTGTCGTTCAAGAATGACGTCATCAAAACATGTGCCTTTACAAAAGACTTAATGTATATCCCAGCAATATTTAAGTATTTATCTCGGTTTCGGCGGCAAAATATGGCTATAACAAAATAGAGCAAACAAAACTGAATGTTTGCCATGACCATGACGGGACGGCTAGAAATATCCAATCGGTTGGCAATAGACTATAATTCATACTGAATTCGTAGTGAGCAGCATGCGCAGCCTATGAGATATTAAAGTTAAGCACTTGTAGCATATAGGAAATATGAAATTGCCTAAAGAAAAAACGACTTATCAATATATTTTCACAAGGACTTAATATATGTTACTCAAATTATACAACATGAAATGCTAACTGCCGCATGTTTTCCACACTTTGTTTTGGCCAAGCTATGAGGTAAGGGGTTGGGTTTCCGTTATTGATAATTAATTCTTTTGTTTAATTTCTTAATTAAATCTCCCATTTTCTTTATTATCATGCTAATGAACCATCAGACAGGAGGTCCTTTAAAGCGGCGCGGCATTATAATTGAAAGTATAATTTTCTTATATAGCGCGTTTCACGTTCGATCTACGCCTCAATACGCTTCACATTTGTTACCCTGGGCATCGGTATAACTCGGCTGACCCAGACAGATAGCCGATAGAACAACGCTCATGAACACGTTACACCTCCTAGGTACCCATTTAGCACCTGGGTGGAGAGGAGCAGCTAGGATGAAGTGCCAAGGACTCACTATGTGCAGCAGTTCAACATGAACTCAAACCCGAATCCTCTGGATTACGAGACTGAGGCCAGAGCCACTTGAATTAAAATAACAAAATTAAAATATAAATAGACCAAACAAAAATTAACATGGTTGATTTATAGGACTTGAAAAAATGCACTCAGTGGTATTAAGTTCCATCACAATAGCACTTTTGGTTGTTGGATTAATTTTTCTTATTTTATTTTAATTAAGCATTTGGCAACGTTTGTGATGTCATCGTTTCACTTTGACTATTTGTTATTCTTTATAATTTTCAGGTTTTTTATCATGATATCACAAAAATCTAATTGGCATATCCCTTTCAAATTGATTGTGATGTTTTTCACATATATAAGTTTAAAAACAAAATGCACTCATACGGATACAGAGCTGGAGAACAAACTTTCCTAAAATTGGACTAAAATTTTCTCTTCGCCGGAATCACTGATCGTGCAGGAGGAACACGGACGTTACTAATTGCGTTGTGCATGGCCTGGTTGCGAATCAAATGTTCCGCCATGTTTTTTTTTTGTGTTTTTTTTTGCTTTGCTTTGCTTTACATCATTTCCTGGACTTTCTCATCTCACGATTTTAATTGAATGATTTTCTTCATCTTCTTCTATTACTCTCCTCAGTGCCATGAGGAAGTGGAGCGTCGCGATACATCACAGCCGCTGACACCAAGGGATTCTAATCGAATAAAAAAATTCCAAGTTGGGTAAATAGGTCTCTATATGGCGAAAGAGAAAAAAAAGAAAGAAACATTACCGTTTTGTTTCAGTCTTAACTTGATTACCATTCGATCGAATAGACATTCCTAATCTTATTCTTATCAAATTAGCTTCATTTGCTCTCCATCTTTCCTTTTTTTCTGATGATTTTTTTTTATGGCAAAATTATTATTTCTCTAGGTTGTTTCAGGTATTTATTTTGTTTTATCTTTGACTGCAGAGCTGGTCCGAATCAGGCATGTTAGTTGGTAATGGATGGCTATAGTAATTGGCAGGATGTGTAGCGAGTAGGGCGCAGACAGAACTATTTACTCGCGGAGAGTGTTTAATCAACTCACAAATTGCTACGCTATTAAACAAAATAATTGGGCGAACGTGACAGTCACCGTATATGAGCCGGATAGATCCAGGTTACGTTCGAGCCTATAATGCATATTATTAGTGTGATTCACGCACGGAGGGGCCTAGTATATATAGAGGCGATGCGTGCCACAATGACGTTCTGTGATTATATTACACGGGCATATTAGTATGCAAACTAACAAAATAAAATAAAAATACGTTTGGAAATACTCCGTGTGGGGTTTGGAGTCCTGGCCGAGGAAGGTTGGGTTATGGAGTCCTGTGCGAGGGAGGTGGGGCTTTGGAGTCCTGATCGAGGGAGGTTGGGTTATGGAGACCTGTGCGAGGGAGGTTGGGCTTTGGAGTCCTGATCGAGGGAGGTGGGGGTTTGGAGTCCTGATCGAGGGAGGTTGCATGGGTTATGGAGTACTGGGGGTTTGGACTGGTCGATGGAGGTGGGGGTTTGGAGCAGGTCAGAACACCCAAAGGTCTATTGAGAGTACAGGTCACCAGATGACGCAAGAGTTTGGACATGGTGTTCTCCAACACTGGAAATTATATGATGTGAATTATTGAGAGCCGTAAATCCGACTCAGCAAAGATTCTAAAATATTGACAGCAAACTCGACTGAGGACTTCTTTAATTACCATTGGGTTCCATACCCTGTAATTTTTCCCCAGTACCGGGGGGTTATTCTTCACACTTAATCTAAAGTAATTACCACCAAAGATCGGTCTCAGTGGATTTATCTTATTTCGCAAAGCCCCTCTGGTCCGCTGACAGGAAACATAATATAATAATAGCGCTGCGCCAGTGTTGATTTTATCTGGAGGCATCTCTAGGTATTCAGTTAAAAAACAAAGGCTAATTTTGACCGTCGTTCGTATCTAATATTAAGCACGCTCCGGTGGTCTTCTTCGGATATGCGTCTACGGGAGAAAAATATTAATTGCATAATTTCCTGGCTATTTTAATTTTCTTGATTTTTCACTGAAACAGGAATATGGTATCAATCATGCCTGGTATGGCATGTATGCCGAGAGAGAATATGTCATCAGAAGAAACTTTAAACACGTCTACAAATATCTATATATTTCTGGAAAGGGTTTTTCACCGTCATCCAGAAATGACAAGATAGTTCCCATTGCTGCCTTAAGCCCGGTTTATGTAATTTGGTTATGTTTTGTCTTCACATTCCGATGTGACGTAATACAATGATAGTTATCCCGGGCCCGTTATCGGTGGAGCTCCACGTGGATCATAAGGACCCATGAACTGCACGAGAATAATGCAGTAACACGTCTGGAAATATTTTGTCATTTCTGGAAATGCGCACGAAAAGGCCGCGGTTATATTTTTTACTCTTTTTCAGAGATAACAAGATAATTCCCACTGCCTCGTTATCGAAGAATTACTCTAAATACAGCTAGTCAACAAGCTATAATTGAAGCATTAGTATTAGACGCTCCAAGTATTCTTACATCATTTCTAAATGGTATAGGCTAGGTATCCTAACAACAAATATTGCAATGTATCACATGTACCCAATGGCTCCCATTGGCAAAATAAACGCTGATCACCCACAAAATATGTCTTCCAGCACTGACGTCATAATTTTTGTGCAATCAGCTTTTCTTTATTTTTGAGGAATAAACTACAACATTTTATTGCATATCTCAGCAACGGAAGACGTGATGAAGATGGGAGTCGGACCAGTGGTTGACTCTTTATTTCTCTATGTCATATTTTATTTGTTATTTGCATGGGTCATGACCTCTTTTTACCTGCCATGATGACGTCACACATTTATCCTTGTCCATATCACCAGCGATACATCAGTCAATACAATGGGTATAAACTTGGTATAACAAAACATGTAAGATGGTGTAAAAAAACTGGTGCGCATGATTACAAGAATGGTTCTCATTGGTTGATATATTTTTTTTATAATTGGGTTATAGGATTATATAAGTTAGGGATATGTCTTAGTTTATTAACATTTAATGGAATTGTTTTTTGTGCTAATTTAATTTGCTAACTTCTTAAATTTCTTCATTTACAACCCAAATGTTTCTTTTAAAATAATTAATTAGCATTAATTAATAAATCATAGAAAGCCAAAACACTGACCCCACCTCCCCCAAATCTTCAATTGTCATAATAATGTAATCTGAAAAAAAATATGTTTTTCGAAAAATACTGACCATGTATATTAAAGGCATACGAATATTCCAGTGAAAAATGAAACATTCTGATAAAAAAGAGGAGGAAAAGTATATTTTATGTTTTTGAAATATCGAATTTGAAATCAGGTCAGATTTTCATTTTAATTCAGAATCTGGCAACATTTGTGACATCAGAGTTGCACATTGCATCCAGAAGCTTATTTTATCAATTAAATTAGCGATTTAAAAAAAAATATATATCTATATTATCTATTGAAACCGAATCGTCGAGAACCATCGCTGTACAATACATTTGTTTTTTCAAAAAAATGATACAAACTTTGGCATACCATTTTAACACTTTGGCATACCATTTCTAAGTTTTTCTTACTATGAACGGAGGGTATGAAAATAGTTACTTATTCACTTCAACATTTTTTGTCATTATATATATAGGGCCTATATACTTCCAAGAATTGTATAACGCATGAACACTTCGTCTAAGGTAACCTAACTTGGTAAATGATATACTGCTCTTCTAAAACACGCCCTAAATATTTTAAGCCAACCTCAAATTCTTACCACTTTACCAGGTCATTTATACAGGTTTAAATAAATACCCACGAATGAAAGAAGTCGTCAATGAAATACCGTTTCAAACGCTCAAATTTCTTTTCATTTGAAAGGTTAAAACCCCTGTCACAACACACTTTATGTTGTTTTGAAATTTCGATGAAAATGTTAGAAAAAAATATTTCCTTGTACTCAGTCTGACCCAACGCACGACAGCGAAGTGGGACACTATTATTAAAGAGTGTCCCTGATTGGTCACTAAAAACCAATCGCGAGCTTCATGCGATGGTAAATCATGGCGTCACTCTACGTCATGGCTTGATCGGCCAATCAATTGGTTGTCATATTAACTTGTTTGCCCGCGCCTCTGTAAATGATTATAGATGGTTGTAAAGGAGCGTAAAATTGCTCCCAAGTTTTCACATGAGTGAATTTCTCAGTTTAAGAATGCACTGATTTATGAATATATTCACACTCAGTCCTCGATTAGATTTTAATCGTCGTCCACCGGTGCAAGCGATCGAATTTGTCGTATTTTTTCTATTCGACGAGTAACGGAATCGTCGATTTCACACATGTCACTGTGTTAAGGAGGAGGATTGGATATAACAAATACAAATAGATTTATAGAAAAATGTTCAAATTTTGGTATTTTGCGGAATTTAGTTAACTGACGCCATGGCAACAACTATCGTGAATCGCGAAGTGGCTGGCTCGCCTCCGTCCGTCGCGAAGCCGGTCGCCAAGTCGCGGCCCAGTTCGTTTAGTATTGAGAGTTTAGTTGCCAAGGATACGGACGATCGTTCCGAGAAGGCCGCGGGCCCGCCGCGTGCCCGCTCACCACCTTCTGTAGGATCCACCTCTCCGGGTAGGGAACGTCTACCGTCCTCTACATCGCCAAACAATTCTAACTTCAATTCGCCAATTGCCTCACCTACGGGTTCGCCGAACTCATTCCCCTTACCGATATTTTCACGGCCCGATCCGAGGACGGCGATTTCAAGCCAGCTTTTGGCGAATCAGATACATGCGACTCACATCCTGAGCGGCGAGTTTCGTAGCCATGACAACGGCCTCATCGGACAATCCTTGAAGGACTCCCTCCCGGTGGGGTTTTTGTCTAAAGGAGCGGAATTAATGAACCTCAGCTTAAAACATCAACTCGAGAATGTTGGACACTCCATAACCTTAGGGCACCGGCATGCCCACACCGGACTAGCGATACCGCAGCCGCTTGTCCCCTCATCGCACCACGAAGAACACCATGAGCTGCTGCCGAGAGGCGTCGATACCGTCAGACACTTCCCAGGCGACCCAGTCGTCCATCGGACGACGGGTATCTTGCCGCATGGATCCGCACACTTCGGACGCGGTGACATCTTCAACACGATCAACGGCATTCCGCCCGGTCTAAAACGCGATCCGGGTTATAGCGTGTACCCGTGGCTGATGGCCAGGAATCGAATGTTATCGGTGGGGCACGGAAGATTTCCAGGTAAGGGTAACTTGTCAATTTATATGATATTTGCTTTTATTTTAGATTTAGTAATTAAGGCAATAGGAACATTTCTGGATAACGGTGAAAAACAACATTTACAGAAATTACAAGGTATTTTCAGACGTTTTAATTGTAATACCGTAATTCATTAAATGACCGCCAGCGAATGATTCAAAATACAATAAAAAAAATATTAAAAAAATAGGTAGTTTTATATATCCTATTAAGCTCATTGCTTCTTAATATGCTTAATTTTGTAAACGAAAGAGTAGAGCATTGTTTTTAATGATGTATTATATGGTTAAAATATCTTATGGATTTTTTCATGTTTAATCATATATTCTAAATTTAAAAAAATTCTACCTGCCTATCAGGGAACAAATGTTCACATTCTCGTGAGTAGGCCTTTCACTATGAACCATTATAACATTGGATGCGTTCGGTGGCTGATACATCATTTCCATCTTTTCCTCGTCTTCACACAACACTTTATCTGTGATAATGTTTGATCTGCAGTCATGGTATAGTCAGCATATAGCCATGGTATAGACCCCATGAATGATCACGACCCTTCATGGGGTCGCCCAAACAACTGGAGGTTCGCAAATGCAAAACATCTATGCATCAACAACAGGATGAAATGTTGAGAGGGTCGCCAGGTCATTTCAGGGTGAAATATGGGATCGCCAGGTTAGCCCAGGGGGAATATGCATGGGTAACACAAGCCAAAAAATACTCCCAGGGATCTTCAGTAACCAACGTATACCACAACTGCATGAGAAGTTCTCTTAAGGTAACCAATGTGAACGTGAACCAATGGGTTATATATTGGACGTTCCTTTAAAATATAACGATTAGAATTTAATACACGATGTGAAAGTGTACAATATTTATGAACACAAATCGAGAGATTAATGGAGGTTTGAAATTCTTGGGAACACAACAAATCTCAAAATATTGATCGTTTTCTTGTATTTGTCAAAAATATTTTCCATTTTTATCTGGTGACATTATGAACACGTATATCAATATTATACAGTATATAGCCATGTCATTTAGTTAACTATTTATTGAATATAGACCTATGTATACGTTTATAATCACTGCTTCCTATATTATATATTGATTAAAAATAACAAATTTATAGTTAATTATTAAAACAGTTAGTTTCTATGTTTATCATAAATTCCAACAAAAAACAAACATTTGTTAAATTCAAAATAGACACGAGCAATGTTTAACCTTAACTTGGCATTTTAACATTTTAAACGCGGGTGGATCAAATCAATATTAAACAATTTATCACAATAAAACACAAGGAAATTTGCTCCTCAAAAAATACCTTATAAAATATAAACGCCACGATGATAATTTACAATGACATATTTAGATGTAGTCATTTAAACTTTAAATTTCAAAAATAAAAAAATAATTAAAAAATGTAAAATTAGGTTTTCATCATTCATCTAATAAGACGTAAAACCCTCAACAATAAGTCTGATTGATCGCCGGTCTGGGTGGGGGAGGGGGGTTGCATTATGGGGTGGGGGAGCAAGTGGAATCCCCCTTAATATGTGAAAATTAAAATTTCAACAGGGGGAATTCTCAATCAATTGAGGGACATGTGTCCCTTCCCAGAGCAGGATCTGCGCCCTGAACTGACGACGTGTTTCCTTGTGTAAAAATGGGGGAAAAGGTAACTAGACTGGAAGGGACCCAGGGACGAGTCACGGGTCTGGACGAAAATAGGCACCTCGAAAGGAAAATGAGTTTCTGAAAAAATTACTAACGCAAGCAAAAGAAAAAGAAAAGATTGGACTAAAAGTTACATTTGTTTTAATCCTAGCACTATAACGTCAGGAATCGTTTTTCAAGCCAAATCATACACATACGGTTATCGTGAATTTTAACTCTTCCTCAAAACCTTAAGTTTCTGATTTTATTTTGAAAGGGTACGGTCACGTGGTATATCTTGTCAGACGAAAAAAGGCTTAAAGGGGCTGTGTTCGTCTTAACATTATTATAAGAAAATATACACCAAAGGCACTATACCTTCTCAATA
>JAODFY010235097.1:0-10202 GCA_027580055.1 Paracaudina chilensis | reverse complement strand
CCCCCCCCCCCCCCCCCCCCCCCCACACACACACACTCCAAAAATGACAACGGCAGATGACTACAAATTTCTTCACGATTAACAACATTACAAAATGGCGCGTAAATGAAAATGTCACAAACCCAAAAGTGCTAACAGCTGACGAAACGTTAGTTATTATTTGCTTGGTAATCATCGTTATTGTAGTTGGCACTTGTTGGTGTCGGATATTGTACATAGCCACACGACGCGACCACATCCAAAATGGCGCCTGGTTGAATGAAATGGGAATGTTGTAAACTTGCGAAATTGAAAAAAAGTGCAAAATCAGAGGGTGATTCGGTTTCGTTCAGATTAAAAATAACATTGAACTTTCGTAACGATGGGTGAGTTGTTGACTGGGTGACTCGTTCGGTTCCCACGACTGAATAAATTAATTAATTAATGACGTCACTTAGAAGTCAAGGTCATATCGTAGCATTACGGACATTACGAAATATAACCTAGGCTGCCTTTACTAAAACACGATTGGCAAGTAAATATGTTCTGTTTCGCCATTAAAAAAATACAATTACACTGAGTGTTCAATGACTGTGAAATCAGACGGTATTTGAAGGGTTCATCATTTCCCCGTAACTATAGCACCCGCGCCATTCGCCATTCGAAATTTAACGTATTACAAGCATGTTCAATAATAAGAGGTTATATAAAACGTTTGCATTTTAAACATATTAAAATTAGTTTATTTTGCACTTAAATCAGTCAAAAAAACAGAAAAATATATACTTAGCCCCAAAACAATATCAGCTGGTGAAAAATTCAAAATGGAAAATATGACAAGCAATCAACGTCAATTTGCGTAATATGCGTAGGCTATATAGAGTAAACATATCGTTTAAAAGTAAGCTTAGGCTACCTGGTATTATGTAACGTCGGTATATATAGTAGTAGTATGCGTTGGCTATAGAGACAACGTGTATAGTAGGCCTAGGTATATAGGCTACCTCGTATAATGTAAGGTTATGTTATATGGGTAGTATTTATTTGTATGCTACAAGACATAACGTACCGGTATATATAAAGTATAGGCTACCTGGTATTATGTAACGTTAGGTCAATAGGAGTAGTATGCGTAGGCTATAGGAAAGGGGGGCAGAGTAATAAGGCATAGCCTATGACCGACGTCACAGTATGTTGGCATCTGTCATAATAGGCCTATATTACATTCTCTGTTTTGTGTATTAAAGTCGCACAACCATTACAAATATATAAGCGCAGTGGTTAATATCTTGTCTGTAATTCTCTGCAGTAGGTCCTTATATAGGAGCACGGGGACCTCGACACTGCGCTGCTAGCTGACTTCCCCGAGCACCTGGCGGGCCATGGAAAACTCTCCATCGGTTACGTCACTTGGGAATGTGATGACAAAATATACCCAAATCACATACTGCGGGTTTAACGCTGTGGGAAATACCTTGTCGTTTCTGAATGATGGTAAAAAACGTTAAAAAAAATCCGCATTTTCGTTCGTAGTTTCAGAAATGACAAGATATGTTTACTTCCTGACATGGAAAATAAAAATAAAAACATGGAAATAAAAAAAAAAAGACATGAAAATTGATCTACCAAGTCAGCGTACCAGTTCCGGTAACACACAGTTGAACAATATGTATTAGGCCTGTAATGATGGCATTATCACGAAAATTCCCATATAGGCTACATGCTGTTGAACTATTTACCATTCATGGACCTGTGATAACAGAATATTTTGGAACTTTGGTCAAATAAATTGATAAGGGTCTTTATCGGGTTAACATTATTATAAATAAAAAAGATATATCCCCATACTCGCAACATTTCTGCCCGGAAATGTACATAATGTGGTAGCTTTAAATTCGCCACGTGATCTTATGCCCTACACCACAGTGTCGCCCGTCGCTAACAATATTATATACTGTAACGCGTATGCACTTTTACTTACCTAATTGAAAATTAATATGAAAAAAAAATAATTTAAATTAAATATGACATAATTTTTTTTTATGGTGACAACTTACTTCCTCCTGTACCAATGACTAACCCTTTGTGCTACCTTACTTTCCTCATTTTGAAAAAAATTCCTTTCCTTTCAACGGAAACCATATTTCCGTTCGCCTACATCGCTCTTGACATATTGTACCTAGCCTGCCGTGTGTTCTCTGTGACACGTCATGATGACATCACGACCGATAGGTCTGAAGTCTACCCAAAACGTCCTATCTCATTAATTTCACCCACCAACGATCTTTACCTGTTAACGGCAGGTCGTTCCGACTCAATGCAATCCCTCGTGCGAAACATTCCACGCACGACTTGTAGCAAGTCTAACACCCGTCGATAATATTGCGTCACATCGCGGCGCAGACCGCACGCAATTTCGGGGGACAATGTACACCCCGGTGACACCGTGGTGTTTACATAGGTTTCAGCGTTACAAATCAAAACGGGCAATTGAGCTACAGTTACCGATGACAGCACACCACAGGGGTCTGAAATTAACCCTCTACGGGAGCGGAACCCGACCTGGTGTACGTATGGTGGACATCTTGAGAACTCAGGTATGGCAGAGTATCCCACGGATGACTTTCCCCCAAAAAAAGTGTGAGAGAAAATGAGGACAAAGTACTAAATATTAAAAACACGAGGCGATCAGGGATGAACCGAATACCTCCCGTCACTGTCGTACATGAATATATCGTATATACTGTATATATTGAAATAAAATCTTACGTCAATATTTTATAAATATTGAAGTTTCACATTTTTGTTTAAATGTGAAAAAAGCAATCTTCAAAGCTATTTTGACGGTTCGTAGGACCTATTTGAAGATATGTACGCAAATAAATCGATAGTGTTCAAAGCTGAAAATATTAAGCCTAATATTTATAGTTTTGCTATCCTTTTTATCTTTTATTCATCGAGAGTTTTCCTTATTTGGAGGAGGTCCGAGCTTGGATATGCTCACGAACAGTTCCTCGTTTATTATTTTTATGGGGGGGGGGGGAGCTGGTTGGTTGGTTGGCGCTTAGGGTTGGGTAGAATCTCGATAATCCTTGATTGGGAAGAATAATATGGTCCACCTGATACTCGAAACAAGCTGTCACTGGAATGTATACACGATTTATGACTGCCGTTTCGAGAAGACCATGGCAGCAACAGGTGCCTTGACCAAAACTACAAGTATTGTTCAGTGAAGGCGATGTGTATGGAGCTCGAGCATGTCCCCTCCCTTGTCCAGACGTTTTATCAGTTTACTCGAGCATATATACGCACAAACTGTTGTCTTACCTTCAAATCCCAAATGTTGAGTGGGTGGGGCTTGACCTCAGTAGCGTCCACAGAATATCCTGCTGGGGCAAGAGCAAATCTGCAAAAATTTTGTCCAAGGCAGAAAACGTTCATTAGGGGAATTCATCACTTTCGTGGCGAGGCCACTGTTTTGCCTAAACTAATAAACTATTTTGTCAAGATAATTCAACTACATGGCAAAATCGTCACCCATTTCCCAGGATCCACGCCATCAGCGCAAATAATAAACATTATTGTGCACCAGCAAATGTCGTGATTTCTTTATACTATGTCATAGCGTAACCGGTACCTACATTGTACAAATCTTTCCAACAAACTTTACTATACCTGAAGTGATTTCACAATACTTCGATTCGCGAATTAGTTTAATTAGTATCGAATAAACTGACAATGTGGGATGCGGAAGCCATTTCTTAAAACTGACTAATTTTAGCCGATTTGTGGTAACTAATTCGACAGTAGCATCACCTACACGCTTGTGTAATATGGTCAATCATGGGTTTGTGTCCGTTCGCAGCGTGTTGCCCGCAGTGGGTGTATATATCTATATAGGCTACTGTCAGCCGCATCAGATAAAATATAAAACGCTGTGGCCTTGACCTCAACTCTGTTCAAAACTGACATATCAGCATAACCATATCAGCCTAACCATATCAGCATAACCATCTTTTCATCTATAAAAATATCCTTCCTCTATACAGCGCTTATCAAGTCCAGCCATCGTGACTGAAATAATTCTTTAAAAAGCAACTGAATCTAAACCCCGTTTGTTTTGGTCTGTTTATATTTGCAGGTTTTACCGATCTTGACAATCACCATGGTTACGAGAGTGACGTATATCATCCACACCCTCCCCCACCGAGGAGCAAGCGGATGAGGACCAGCTTCAAGCACCACCAACTACGAACCATGAAATCCTATTTTTCGGTGAACCATAATCCCGATGCAAAGGACCTCAAGCAACTAGCCCAGAAAACGGGCCTGACAAAAAGAGTCTTACAGGTTAGAGGGCGCTATGTCACTTTGACTTTTGTAATTGCCTAATTGACACTGTCAATCTTATGCAAATTAAAAACAATGCACGATAACTTTTTCTCTTGAAATATTTTTTACGTTGCAAAGGATGTATCGTAATAATGCATGGGGATTCTTTGTGTTAAGGGTGTATAACAGTGGCATTGCCAATTGGACCTGCGGGAGGGGGCAGGTGGACGTGCCCCCAAAATTGCCCCCGGGTGCCCATCCATCCCATCTTATGATCCCGTCGATGGCGTCATGTTATTTGTCATGTTCAAGGAACTTTATCATCAACAACTTGTTGACTCACAATTGTCGGTATATCGGAATCAAATCATTCACGTACCGGTATTGCCAGGTGTAAATTCAATTTAGACAAATTTACGCAAATTAAAGGTTCATAAATTGTATGGGGGTGCCCATATATATCAGACATGTTCTAGTTTATTGATGACTTAAATATGTTTTAAAGCAACAATTATCATATTTAAATATATATTATATTTTCTCTATTTCGTTTAGGTTTGGTTTCAAAACGCGAGGGCGAAATATAGGCGAACGATACTGAAGAAAGACAAAGACGGGAAAGATATCACAACTAACGACTCGAACGAGTCTACGTCTCCTAGCAACGAAAATGAGGATTCTATCCATGAAGAAGACGATCTAGACAATGGCGGAAATCACAATAAAGAGTTGCACGGCTCGGACGGTGAGTCGTTGGACGAAAAACACGCCATGGATGAGTTTAGCGAAATGAGAGACACTATGCAGCACGATAGTCCGAACAATTCCCCCGAAAATCTAGTAACCATGGCAAACGGGGTCACCTACAGCGAACTTAAAACGGCGTCTCCGGCTTTGGCTGATGAGGTCTCCAGCGTGTCGTCAATGCCTGCAAAACGTGGCAATTGTATCTCTTTAGGCGGTTGTCATGAAACTGACGTTAAAATGAAAATAACTTCTTTAAATCCAACCAACTTCTTGCCACAGTATTCAGAAATATTTAGAAGTTGAGACGTAGGGTTTACAAATGTGAAATGTATTATTTGAAAATGTTGATATGTTTGATGTTGTCGTATATGACGTTCTATTAGTGATGTCATGATATTACTCCTTGCCGTGTAAAATGCCACGGTGATGTAAATTTTTACTGTGTAAAACTAGTTTTTAAAGGTATGAAAATGTATGTCCTTGTGTAATAAATCTATTAAATATGTATGGATAATTATAGTTTTGAGTGGGTAGCGATCGTCACTTGCGGGATATAGTTGTAGGCCTACTCACAATTGTGGGTGGGTTGTTATATAGTTAATGTAGAAATAAAGCCGAAGCCTGTGTTGTATTATGGTTACTATATGATGACGCTTAAAATGATAGTCCACAACCGCAGTTTCTGAAAAAATTAAACTGAATCCACAATTCACTGGTAAAAGCTCCACCACATTAATATTTTCGAATGTTGAGATGTTGGATTTCGAAATCAATTTACATTGTGACTGTAATTAATTAAGCATCTGGCAACATCAGATCAAATTTTAAAGGAAAGAAAAAAACTTCTGGATATTATTTGTATCACATATATTGCTTCCCCGTTTTGGTCATGGGCGCCGACCCTGGGGAAGGGAGGGTGTGGGAACTGGGAAAGCCACCACCATTTGAAAATAACCCTATTGACTTTTTAATCGATAAAGTTAAGATGTCCCCCACTTTTGAGAAGCGATGAACGCCCATGCACGTTTTTTATATAATTTGTGACCTTTTGACAAATTAAATCACGGTTCAGTTTAATCAATAATATGTAAGGGTCGGTGAATTGTCACATAACGTATATATATATATACGTTTGTTGTGTATATAAATCACATTTAAAACTTCGTGGAATGTAAAGACTGATGTCGTCATGGCAACATATTTTAAATGGCTTAATAAGTGGTGAAACGTAGGGCAGCTCATCGATATTTGGCCTTGCCCACAGACCACACTGGTGCTACTTTTTTTGTATGTATTCATCCACCGGTGAATGCACCCAGCGCGGGGTACTGTGTTATACATTGTTACTCCCTCTGTTTTTATGTAACGGTGGTTAGGCGTATCCCACTTTGGCAGTCAAGATTCCATTTGTGCGTATGCGGACAGCGGCAAAAGTCGTTCACGTTGAACATCAATGGTATAATTCAATCTGCAAGGATGCGGATAATCGGATGCGGTAAATTACAATCGCTTTATGTAAGCGATAAATACGGCAAACGAATTCTACCTTGATGCGTTTCCCGGTGTAAATGACGTCATCGCATCAACACTATTTAACTAGGCGGAACCGAGGAAAATTATAAAGAGTTGGCTCAAACACGGAATCGAGGAAAATTATAAAGAGTTGGCTCACCGCATCCGAGAACAAGTCCGTGTCTGAATGTGAACGTGAACTTTCCGCATCTGTCTCCACTTCGTATCCGCATTCCGTATCCGCATCCACATCAACGAAATCGTAGCCTTATCTATGAGTTGCTGTAAACATTATCGATTATATTTCACACACACACATATATATATATAAATATATATAATTATCTTATTCTGTAATATAAAACATTTGTGCAAATATTTTTATTTCAAACTTTTTCTTATCAGACAAACATCTTCATGTTCTTTTATCAAATTTTCGTCCTTTCTTTATTTATTAAAAGTTACTTAATTTTAACTATATCCCATGTCGGAAATTATTTATTGTTAATGGCAAACATTAAACCATTTGAAAAATAGGGAAGGGGCATATACAACATAAAAGTCCT
This sequence comes from Paracaudina chilensis, assembly GCA_027580055.1. Classification (NCBI taxonomy): domain Eukaryota; kingdom Metazoa; phylum Echinodermata; class Holothuroidea; order Molpadida; family Caudinidae; genus Paracaudina; species Paracaudina chilensis. Next base: position 3,066 of record JAODFY010235097.1, on the reverse strand, counting down.
GATCTTTTAAGATCGTTTAACATTGTGCCTCTTCGTGCCCCCAATTGGGTTGAGGCACAAATGTATTCATTAGTGCCTCATTTTATTATTGTTTACCTAATTATTATTGGTGCAGTGATGATGAACAAGAAGAACGCCCTCTAACGAAAAGTCTTATATTTAGAGGGCGCTATGTCACTTTGATTTTTTTAATTGCCTCATTTACAATGTCAATCTTTTGCAAATTATTTTGTAGGGTAAATTTGCCCTTCGATCATACGTTTTTGTCGAGCATGTAGACGCGTCTCCTACGGCTACTCGTCCGATAATCATGTAAAGACTGGCGTAACGTGGGGCTAGGGGCCCCGGCTCCTGGTCCAAAGCCCCCCCTCCCGCGTTAGGCACACGACACATTAATATATCTTCTCTTACCAAAGGCAACATGGGTTGAGAAAATGTGGGCTTTGTATTTCAATGTACAAGATCCTCATATCCTCAACTGTTTCCGATACGGTGTTGATTAATTGATTTTTTTAGGTATAAATATAATTTAAGATTTCTTTTTACACTGCCACACCACCTACATGTCAAACGAAAATTGATTGATTATAAATATAAAAAGTATGCAAATTTTATTTGACGTGTTTGTCGTTTTCTATGTGTCACATCATTTATTGTCACCAAATGGGGATCATATGAAGGCTACGTGAGTGTGTCATACCCCCATGGTTCCCTCCCCTATAGCAAACTTCCCATAACAAATTAATATGTTATATCATCTTTGTGTTGGATTGTGTTCACTTCATAACAAATGATTTCATAGCCCTCTATTTAGAGTGGAGGGGATAATACCCCACCCCTGCCTGGATTTCCGCCAATGGTTTATATGTCCTTCATCAAGCTAGAGCTGCCCCCTCCCAAATCGCGGGCCCGTAGCTACACTTGCTAATTCCTTATTTCTGGCCGCGTATTCCCCCCATAAACATTCATAAATGTTAAAATTCCCAAAATGTTAAAAATTCATAAATCTATGAAAATTGGCGATGGATCCCTCCCCCACCCCACAAAAGGCTGGGGTATATACATACCCTCTACCAAGGAAATACCCCACAAGAGGATTTTTGTTGCCCAAAATAAAATAAAAACTTGTGCATGGTCTGAAGATCATGCACATCAATGTTTTTCAATGGAAGTGAAAATATACAAACGCCCTCTATTTGCTCAACTTTTTGTCAGTAGAGGGCGCGAATCCCCTAATGATCAAACTAACCTCAAACCAACGCGATAGAAACTGGACAAAGACTTCCAACAGTTAATGGCATTAATGCGTCCATCCCTGGGATCATTGTTGCCTGGGATCATTGTTGCATAGGGTTGCCTGTTTAATTGAGGCCAACATGGGCCGAAATCTGAAAATGTACAGTTCTTCTGTTCATGCAAGTTAATTCCATGTTTATTTGCTATCACCCACATGTCAGCAAACTTGTTTGAATCCAATTGTACCAATTAGGTCTGGAATGCTACATCTGGCTTCTGATTTATATTGACAATAGTGGCTGTACGAGGTGTTAATTGACAGCGTGGCTATGTGAGGTGTTTAGACAGTGTGACTGAACAAGAACATTGTTTGCATAAGAGATTAAGGTGAGATAACACTGCCTCTAGGGTTCATGTACTCCACGTGGGAATCCTACATGCTGTGTATGTTTGTAGATGTTAACACTCCCCAGTTATTGTTATTACAAGATTCAGGGTTTTTGACCCCCACTGACCCCAAATGACCTTGGAACTGTAACCAAACAAGAGCCCAAAGGGCACTGTGGTTCCTTGCGAATGGGTATATGACAATGACACATTATATTATCATAGCAAATGACCTTGGAACTGTAACAAAAACAATGGTTTATTTGCTTCATTTGGGGAAGCCACATACCAAGATGCACACACATACACACATGTGGCAAGGAATCAAAAATAAAAACATGATTGGGGGAAGCCCCTGGGTCTAGCATTTTCCAGCATATTCTGGTCAAAGCAAAATTGGCAGATAAATTTATAGATGTTTCATATTCATGAGGTGACACAAGAAATAAAACAGATTTTAACTTTTTATAGCATTTGAACTTTTATTGGCAAATATTGCATAGACCACAGAAAATAGAAACATTTACTTATGGAAATAAAGTAAAGTATGATTCTTGGACACAGCCAAGAATTTAAAAAGAGGATTTCTTTTTTTGCACTATTTTTTAAAAATTTTTGGCATACACAAAATGGGGGATTTTATTTTACACCTAAAATGATTTAGATGCAAAATAGTGCTCTCATTTACTTTTTTTAATATAATACAACCTCTCAAAATATTGTGTTTTTTCATTGCAAATCACTCACCAGCTTAGTTAATCAGTACAAAAGACAAAAATCTGGGAGAAATGCCCCTCCCCCTTTGAACAAGACCTTTTCACTTTTAATTGCTTGTTAAGACCGATAAAGAGATCACTTCTTACCCATAATGATCCATGGTTAAGAAATCATTCTTCAAAATGACCCCACCATGCCCCATGTAGTGTGTCAATCATCTTCTGGGGCTTCCCCCTCCATGCCCCAATGTAGTGCCATCAATGCTAGCAATTGTCTCCTGTGGTTGGTCATTTTGAACAAAACCTTAAGAAATACCACTGTTTACCCTATAATAATGGATGTTTAATAAATACGTCCTTAAAATTCACAACATTATGACTGGACAAAGGCACAACATATAACGACTGTTAAATGTTGAACAGTCCAACCATTTACTAGTACAGTCTTTTAGAAGGTGCAGGGAGAAAAATTAATAGCTTGGAAGAAAAAAAGTTTAACATGTAAAATAAATAACTAAATAAATAATAGAACAGAAATCAATGAAAAAAAACAATGTAATATAATAAAATGTACTAACTATTGTTTTTGTTGTGTCTGTTGTAACAATGGGGAATATCTTAAGTTAATTACTCTCAAAAGATGAAACGTTTCACTGTCAGTGGTGTAGCCCCTGAAACATTCTGCACCCCCCCCCCCCAGCTGCCCCCAGCTGGTCATTGGCATTGC
>JAODFY010235086.1:0-10202 GCA_027580055.1 Paracaudina chilensis | reverse complement strand
CGGATTCCAAGTGTAGCTGAGTGGAAAAGTGAAACTAGGATGAAAAAAGTTAAGAACCACTGGTCTATTGAATCAACAATGTCTTGCGTTTTTGTATTTATAGCACTACTATCGTCGCTCAGCAAGGGGCAGATTGTCGTCCTAAGGGGGTCACCGGATTGGGGTTCGTAGTGGGCTGTACATGGGCGCAGCATCATGTTGGCCCACCCTAAAATATCAATACAATTTTTACTGCATAAACATTCTCAAAATGATAGAACCATTTGGCATTTCAGCACCCCTCTCAAGTGCAAAACGTTTTCAAAGGTGAGTTGGGGATATCCCCTGCCCTTTGAACTTTGTACAGGACGGCAATTCAGTATTTGTTGCGCCCCATATCATCCTGGAAACGCCACTGGTTTCACATGTCCCCAAATGTGTTGGCGGGGCGCCCAAATGGAAACCAGGCATTGCATAAAACTTGATATTGTAGCCAGTGCCAAGATCACTACACCCCTACTTGGAATTGACTGACAACTTCTATGTTTATGCAGGTAAAGTGTGTCTGCCAATAGTAATTCTCCGAAAAAAAAAAGTGAACATTTTTTTTATTTTCTTTCAAATTTCGCGAGCTGAATGCAGCTGCATGATTTATGCGCAAGGGGTCACCTTCCGTCACGGTTATACATACATAATAGGCTAAATTAATACCCCCCTACCGAAACAAAATCAATGTATACACCAGAATCATTGTTTACATGCATGTCAGTGTTATCGAAGGAACACTATTTCGTTCCGCTACAAGACCTGTATAACTATGGCCGATAATATAAAAAATAATGACATTTTTTACATTACTCTGATTGTCACATTTGTTGGTCCGATGCTCGGTTGAGTTTTTTGTTTGTCATAAATCACGTTATCGGGACGTGATGAAGGTATAAAGGGTAACTGATTCATCGTGACGTTAGAAACTCAACATGCAACTTTTCCCACTTATTTAAGTGTGTGTGTGGGGGGGGGGGGGGGGGGGGCGCCAGCAGGGGCCTGCACCATGTGCTCCCCTCTGGTCTACCGCCCCTGGTGTTTACCTTGTTTTGTTTAATTGCCCATTTACAACAAAACTTCAAATAGAGGGCAAATAGAAGGCGGTACACCAAAATACGGGATCATGAGAGAAGGAGTGGTATTTAACCGGCCATTATGAATCTGGTACTTGGCAATACAGTGTGTTTGTTTTAAGATATAGGTAAATCAAGCGACGGAAATAGGAAGTAGGATATAATCCAACTTGGATGTATGTATGGGGTTATCATGTAACCTACAACGCAACGAAATACTTGCCTCCGTGGTCCAAAATTTCAAGGATAAAACGGAGCTTGCTGGTGTTAGACTGGGAGAGATAGACCCTAAATTTGATGATGAGGACCTGCAGGGGCACCGAGACGCCTTCTGTCGCATCGTGTGAACTGATACTCTTGAAATAAGCCCTCACAAAATGCTGTATTGGAAATGGAATAAGATGAGTTCATAAACACACAGTGATTTAGCGCTTAAATGGCCGGGGAACACGTCATTTAGGAGCTTAAACTGCCCATGTGCAATGCTGCGAGGTTAAGGTTCTACATATCATGCCCATTAATTCGTGTTAACCGATTACAATAAATCGTGTGGTTGGTTAATAATTGTTGGATTTGGCCTTGTAGGTTGTCCTTTTTGCTATGTTTTGGTTCATCACCATGCAGGACAGATATCCTGGTCTATGTCCCATACTTTTTGAAATCAACGTAAACTAATAAAAAACGAGAATTAATTATATACATGCAGAAGGAGAGACAGGAAACTACAGAAGCTCAGTCAAAGTTGACCCAAACCAGTGGCGTAGCCAGAGGGGGGGGGGGGGCCTGGGGGCCCTAGCCCCCCCCCCATCATAATCCCCGAAAAAAATCGGATATGAAAGGTAAATGTCATAGGAACACTTGTATCACAATCAAAGAGGAATGTAAACGACATCAGTCTTGTTTTGGACCGAATTGAACAGTTTGGGCAAGAGTGGGTGGGATGAGGATTGAAATGTCAATTTAGGGATAGTTTCAATGCAGATCAAACGGCCCGGCCCGGAGATGCTATCTCCTGCCATCTGGGAGCCTTTTGGGGCCAATTTTTTTGGTATACGCTCCGCGCCAACCTATGGTGGCGCTCCACTTAGATAGTAAAACACCAGGCCCCACCTTGCAAAAATTCCTGCCTACGCTACTGACCCAAACCTAGCGTCTATAGATATACCAGGCGGCGTAAACATCGAACAAAATTAGGCACATTAGGAAATAGTACACACCAGCTTCATATTGTAAAGAGCAGTGCTGATAGAGTGCCACCCATGGGGTACTTCAATATCTGATTTCTCAGAAAAACCTCCCTGCAGTTTGACTTGTCGGGATTGTTACTTCCTTGAAACAAATTTGCCAACCAATGGTTAGGCCAAGGCTCCTTAATAAACCACATAAATCTTGGATTAAACGATTTGAAAAAAACCGTTTTGAAAGCACTTGATATAGCATCTGTGTAGGACACACCTTTCTTAAAGGCAAACTGATTTTTTATCACCGTGGGAAACAATGGTCTGCATCAAGTGTGGATTCGTGTAAGTAATATCTTTTGCATAGTTGCATACAATACTCGATATGTCTATTGGTCTAAAATCGTCGACAGTTATGGGATTAGAAATTTGGCACAGGTGATGTTTTAATATGTTTCCATAAAGTCGAAATCGAATTCTCGGCAATTTTTTAGTTTACAAAGATATAAATACAGGTATCACTAGCAGAATTAATGCCAAGTGAGGGGTATAAAGATTCAAAACTGCAGCATATCTCATCTCGCAACACTCTCAACTTTACGGTGATATACCTAAGTGCTCATAAACCCCAGTATTGATGGCATCATACCACCCATACACCTGTTATAACAGGTAGTGGCTCATCTTAAACCGGATCAGCTCTAATTGTAGATGATTTTCATATAAACCCTGGCATGAAACAGCTTCCGACCTTCCTTCGGAAAACAAAACATATTCTGAGTATCATTCAAGCGATGAACAAGGCAATGTTACCAAATATGCCAGGCAAACTTTATATTTAACGTGAGTAAAGGGCGCACTTTAAAAACTAATGTTATTTCCAAATTCCTAGTACGAAAACCTGATCTCATGTCTGGAATTTTGCTTATAGACTACAATTTTTTTTTAGCCTAAATGATATACCTAACAATGCTGTGGTTAATTAAATCGTTTCTAATTCAAAATTTTGCTAATGAAGCCATTGATTACCCATGAATATATGGCATCTATAATTAATATAGCACACATACCAGGGAATAAAAATCAAACTGATAAATCAACAACACGATGCTGGTATTGTAAATTGAAAGTCCAACTTACAATACCATTTTTTGTTCTTGAGAATTTGATTTTTTTTAAATCACTTTTTTATTTTGTGTTTGAGGCATATGACAAACATTTGTGATGTCACCAGTTCCATTGGGCTGCAAAACCCTTTGTAACTGTTTATAATGTTCATGTTTTTATTGTGCTAATTTGAAATGATATACCAATATGTTTGTAATATTTTGGAAAGAATGTATTGTACAACAGTTGTAGCTCAAGATTATGTTCCAAATGACATATTTAACGAAAAAATCACTAATTAAATTATAAAGAAAATAATCGTCTTCGGTGAATTGATTTCAAACGTTCATCCTCTTAACTAGTTCTTGACTGGACTATTTGTTTAAATCATGGATCGCTTGAAAGAAACATTCATCGATATTAAAATAATGCGTAAGGCCTAAGTATAGAGACTCTAATTTAGAAACCATACCCATAAGTAACTACATGACAGCCCCATACCTTATCCTCTACCCAAAATTCGATCCTAACTCCTAACCCATACACTAACCCTAATCCATACCCTAAACCCTACCTTAACGCTAACCCTACCCCTGTTGAATGCAACAGTACTTCTCAGCTAGTTACTTCCGGGTGCGGATTCTAAATTAGAGCCAAACCTTGCCGTGACTATTAATTAAAGGAACGAGGCTTTTATATTTCCTCTTAGAACACACTATGTTTGTGTAGCCTCGACCATAAACATGACTCGCGGTATTTGTATTTCGGTGACATATCGTCATGACCTGAATAGACAACACGCACAAAATTCATTTACATGGATACCCCACCTCTCTTCACCCACCTCGAGCAGTATGCTCCAATTAGGAAATAAAAAATAAAATGGTGAAACCTTAAATCCTTACGCTTTTATCTCGGCGTATCAGTGCGACGGGAGTGGATAGACATTTCTTTTGTGGGAATTCCTTTCGGGGTAAAACATATTTCATATTTGATTTGGATATATTTTAGCGCAGGTCTTTCCTAACCCCTCACCCCAATATTTTCGACTCGATATTTCGACTCTATAGTAGCTGTGTTCCTTCACTATCTCCTCATCTCATTCCCATGTAGCTACTCGGCTGCTGATTGTCATTCAATACGCTCCGCATTATCTGACCATATAGGAAGCCGTAATTAGTTATGATCAAAGGCTAGTATAAATCGTATAAATTGAAAATAATAAAAAAAAAATCTATACTATCTTACCTGGTCGGTAGTTTTAAGGGCAGCACATAACTCGTTTTGGCGGACGCTTCTGATCCCGTCCCCGAAATAATCATGTATATCTTCCAACCACGTCATATTGCTCTAGATATAGGACTATGGGTTTTGGTGACTTAAAAACAAAACCAACTCGTGCACTCTTGTTAAGAAATGTTCTCTACGTTTCCTCGCACGCAGAGGTGGATCCAAACATTTATATTAAAAGGATATTTACGAATTTAAAGACATCTTTATTCCATGAAAAAGTAAGTCAACTTAGGAATATCACACAAAAAACACAATAACAAAACGGCAATGGCAACTAATCTGACAGTACTATGTAGAATATGATCGAGTGATACGGTATAGTAAGCGCTCCACAGCACAATTCTTTACCAAAGACGTTCTCGGTTGTTGTTCCTCACCCCTTTGTCCTCTTTAAAAGTCTTGCCCATGCAGTGAAATGGGCTTACGCACGCACCTTCAAAGGATTCACAAATCCTCTTTCCCCTAGTCAAAGGTGATTCTGGGTTCTTCTTTAGGGTAAACCCGAAGATGAAATTAAGCCTGCCGTTAATCTGGAATCTGTGGCTCTTTCCGTAAAGTTATTGATCATCGTCTTAATTCCAGACAGCTGTGATCCACTATGTTTCTTCCAATTGTTTTTTATCACGACTTCAAATGTAAACAGGTTCATCAAATCTATAAACAAATAAAATAAAAACAAATGAAGTCCAAAATGAACAAATACCCAAAATTCAAAATCGTTTTACTGTCGCAGTAGTTATGCTTTTGGAATGATTGCTGCGGTAAGGATTCGTCGGTAATCACAACGACTAAAATATAGACATTTCTGTCGGCTGAACTTTCAGCATGCATTTATTCAATGTTGCTCACATACTCTCAAGGAATGGTCTACCTAATGATACGTATGTCAATATTTGGCACGGTTTTCAAAACATGTTTGTCAAATTACAATGATTAAGTTTATCTACATATCTATGATATCGAGGTGTGGCTATGTTTGATTACCTTACAACCTGCAAAGAGGTAGCAAATTTCAGTATTTGTTTTCTTTTCTCAATGTTTTATTTTTTTTTAGAGTAAGATATTCTTTCGTAGTATCGGTCAGCAGACTCTCTTTGACGACAGGCGATACATACTTTGGTCAGTCACCTCGCTAGGGTTACAGTAATCCTTTTTAATCCCCTATATATTCTTTTTGAGTGTCAACCTCCTCTTGTTACGTGCCAAAGTCCGAACAGACCCACAAATGTTTTGTTATTTCATTGGGTACTATCTAAACCTTTTGGGTAAGGTCATGTGGAATTTTCTCACTGACGTGATGACGCGCTTGGTTCAAGAAGTACCAAGAAGTGATGGAACAATAAACTCAGTGCGTGGGACTGGGACTCACGGGTGGATCGCTATGGTTTGCTTTAAATGTATTTTTGTCAGTGGCATATGTAAGGGACTGGAACTGCGAGGTGGATCACGAAATTATTTAATTTAACGGTCATTGATATATTAGACAGGAGCTGAGATGTGGATCACGTTATGGTTTACCTTGAAGGTGAAATTGGTCAGTGACATATGTGATGAGCTGGGGCTGACAGGTTTATCACAGTTTATTTTACATCTGATATTTTCTCTCATATATAATAGGCTGGGACTAAGAGATGGAGTCATCTTGTGGCACACTTTAATGGTTCAGTGACATATAAGGGAATGAAAAGTAGAAGTGGATCACATAATGGTTTCCTCTAAAGATCTTATTGAATATATGCAAGGGCATTATGCTGAGAGGTGGATCGTGTTATGGTTTGCAGTTGGTGTTATTATTGTCCAGGGACATATTCAACAGCTTGGAGCTCACGTTATTGTTTGCTTTACAAACGTTATTATTATTGGGACTGGGAGGTGGATCACGTTGTGGTTTGCTCTAAAGGCCTTATTAATACTTGACAAGTTGACATCATATGCAAGTGGTATTGACTGAGAGGTAGATCACGTTATGGTTTACTTTAAATGCATTTTCCAGTGACATGTGCAGCTGGGGATCACAAATGGATCACGATTAATTGACTTTGGGTTATTTTTCACATGACATATTTAAGGAACTGGGTATTATATGAATCACGTTATGATTTACTTTAAATATATTATTGGTCAGTGATAGGCTATATGCAAATAACGTGGACTGAGAGGTGGATCTCAATTGCTTTACCTTTTGTTCGGCTTGGTTTATACTTTAAACGAAGTAAAACAAGTCATTTACTATTATAGGGATGAATATATCAATAATCAAATGCTTTGATTAAATTAAAGTATACAGGATCATTTCTATCCTGACAATGTAGGTAGGGCCAGGGATAAGGCAATTTTGCTTTCTTGGTATAGGCCTTACTAGAATTAATAGACTAACTCGTATCTGTATTCCCTTCAGTTACAATCCATTTTCCTTACAGGTCGACTTTATAGGAACGAGAAAGCAACGGATACGCATAGATTGGATAATATCTATGGTGTATCATGTATGTATCGCTCATTCGTAATAGAGGTACATAAGGACCTCACATTGTTAGCATCAATTTGAAACACGAAACTGCATTTTCCACCCATTTTCATGATCTTACATTCTTCGGAAACTACTGCGATATTTCACCATGTAAAATTTATAACATCAGATGCCAGAGATCATTCATGATCTTATTTCTGTATGATTGATTACAGAAAGATAATGTCGCCATGAACCATTAAAGGGAATCAATTATCGATCGTTCACCATAGTAGCAATTGGTAGGCCTGTTAATGTGAAATGTCGGTTATGGTCCATCAGGCCTAGTTGAGGCCCCGAAAGAGGCCTCAAAATTGCCCATTTTTTAATTATCACCCACAAAGGTTTGATGATAGGATGTGGTAGATGTATGTATTGGCAATCTATTTCTAGATGTTTACTTTTTTGTAATGGGTTATTTTAGAAATAATCAACCTTTTTGTGACGTCATGCAATATTCTACCTAAAAAAAATATATTTTTTAAATTGCTAACGAGAACTTGAGTTTAATTGATTTGATGCTGCAGAGGGCACCTTGGTTATGTATTTAGTGATGATTGATGAACTATTATGAGTTTAAGGTAGAGGTATTTGAGCACCCATTTATGACGTCATACGTTTCAGACAGTACATGCTACCCAATAAGAGAGAGGTAAATGACCACCCCTTGTATCATATGACCAAAAATTGTATAATTTTGCTTATTTGCAAACATTTACTTCTGAGTACCGATATACCACTTTGGTTGTAAAAAAATGATGTATTGGAGGGGATGCGTGCGGGTGGGCGTCTTAGAGTTCCTCAATACAGACCCCAATAGCGCCCTCTGTTCCTTTCAACTAAAATTTTCTCTATAACTCAACCTTCACAGCTTTGGTGTTAATGAGACTCATATAAACTCATATTGTGCTAAAAAGTCTACTATATTGTGTCTACAATGTCACATGATATTTCACTTTAAATGACCTCTGGTATGCAAATTAGGCCATGCCAAAGATTTTCGATCATTAAAATGAGAGTCACGGGGAGAAATGTATCTTCTATATACTTGTAAGTTATAATAAGGTTATTTATTTTAAGGTAATTCATTTATTGATAAAATAGCGAATGCTTGGACTAAGGAGGGATTTGTACGTCCAGAACTGCACGACAACATACGCTGTAATAAACAAAAACAGAATAAAAAAGAAATAAAAAAAAAGAAACATGCAATTGAAGTATACATTTAATTGTGAAAACAACTATGCATCAAACTGTTGTAGCATGATTGTATTGTTAGGAAAAAAATACCAAATAGGAACTGCAAATTCTATAACGATCGACGAGAACACTGCTATTAGATGACCTCCACCAAAATCAACAGGGGACGTTCGCTAAATCATATGTAACCCATATATCTAGGATGAAATTATTATACCATGATATGCAATGTTTTCAGTGCTTGACCCCTGTTTGACTCAAAGAACCTATGGCGTCCACCAAAATGAATATGGGATATGGAAATGAATTTGAAAGGTGGTGGGGGGGGGGGGGGCATTAATATATATCATTAATAAAATGAGATTAATTATAAACGCAACATAGCCGTGAGGTGCATAGGATTTCATAGGTGGGTGGAGACACACACCCGAAACGCTCCACGGCAAAGCCTGCAAACCACGAAGCAGGAGAATGGGTATAATCTTGGAGGGGTAATTCCAAAATCCGCGAGTGTTATACAAGCTTACCTAATTACATAGGTTGCTAAGTTAACTCTTTTGGCACGGAATAAAAAAAATGCCTGATATTTTTATACGCATAAAACTTCATCGAACCTTGGCATTTTTTTAAACCAGCGGTCACAACCTTTGTAACCATGACCCAATGGAAATCCCAGGCACCTAGTCACGACCCAAGAGTTTCCACCCCCCCTAAATAAATTATTGCCTGGAAATGTCAGGATATTTGAAAGTGTGAGGTATAATTCAGTCAGTTTGTCTTCTCTCAGGTGCAGATAATTTTTGTGAAATATCCCTCCGAGTGGAATCGGGTGCGGGCGAGTGCTTTCCTTTTTGTTTTGGTTTTTTTGTTTTAAATATTTAGCGCAGAAAAATGAGGGCGCCTATGCGACATGTGCTGCCTACGTGCCCCTCAGCTGCAAATTTCTGGCAATGCGCGTGGAAATTTCCCCTAAGAGAATTCTGGCCCATACCACCCTTTGAGAAAGTGGTCAAAGTATGCGTGCGGTACACTCACGTCCGCCTGGGACGTGAATGGGGACGTTAACTGCTGGTCTCGGGAGCAGGATGGGATCACATGACTGCCTCGTTATCATCTGAACACTTGGTCGTGAAGAGAAGGCTGAAAAGTCGGTGTTCATCCACAATCACATCTGGCAGTCTGGGTTATCTGTGGCTCATTACAAAAATCAACAAGTGGAATTTTAAAGAGGATAATTTTTTCTACCAGAATGTATGCTCAAACCTTTGTTTTTTAAACGATAGCGTGGTTCACCTGATGGACTATTATACCAAAGAATTTACTTAACATGTACTGGTTGGGATCAGTCCTGTTATCATACATTTTTTATGTATTACTTTTAATACCACCATACATACCATTAGGTAACATTTAATATTTGGTAACGATTACCCAAATATATTTGGATAAATTCTGGTAATTCAAGTGGTTGGGGCCTCATTCTCGTAATCCAGAGGTTTTGGGTTCTGGTAAGTTTTAGTAGGGATGCCGCGTAGTGTCCTTGGGCAAGGCACTTTATCCTAACTGCTCCTCTTCACACAGGTGATAATAGGGTACTATTATATATTATGAGTGCTGTTCAATAGGCTGGCTGCCTTGTGCTCATGTGTGTATGGGGACCAGAAGAGTTATACAAATGACCACGGTAATATAATTATATCAAGCGCAATGAGACGTACATCAATCGTGAAATATATTATATAAATTCTGATCTTATACAGACCTCGGGTGTCCGAAAATTAGTTTGTAATTAATTTATATTCTCAATATGAGGTT